>CAUYQV010194178.1:0-16641 GCA_963574575.1 Galagoides demidoff | reverse complement strand
GAATCAGAATGTTTTAAAACTATAACTGAGAAAATGACATGAAGACTGTGTTGATCAGTTTGATGGAAGTATTTCGGATTGCATGTGAAAACCCCACACTGTACCCCAGAAGTGTATTAATGTACATAGTTACCATTCAATAAAAAAAAAAAAGACATTTTTTTCTTCTCACAGTGTGTTTACATTTTTTGACACCCTATGTGTATGTGTGTGTGAATGTGTGTATATGTGTATATATATGTATAATTTTGCTTTTCTTATGTTTATGGGCCACAGAGATGTTTAGCTAACTTTTGACTATTGCCTTATCTTTTTAGTCACCTCTTTTTGTATTTAATCCATCATTGTATTGCTTTTGAGCAGCGGAGTCTTCAAAGCATGAACTTACAACACTGTTTTTATTGGAAGTCTTCCAATTTCCTCTAAACTGACTTTTCCCCTCACATTTATGAAGTGGCTGCCTAAATAAAGACTCACGTGACCCTCCTTTACTAAAGTCATGGAAAGTCTGTATCTTCGGGGTTTATTCTAAGCACTTGAATCTCCTTTACCAAAGCATCCTACATGTGGGTCAGTGCTCTTCCACAGCCAATATCCTGAATAAATCGTTCATCTGCAGGGCTTGAGTTATTTTCTGACGCTGATTTCCATAGCACTATATTGAGTTTGATTTTATCACTTTTTAAAAATTTCTCATATATATTGCTCTTGACCCAGATGTCTTTGTCAAGCCACACATCCTTGTTCTTCCTCTAAGATTCCCTTTTAAATCATTTGGGCAATATTTATATCTGTAGCATTGTCTTAGACCTTGGAAAATGACTTTTTTTTATATAGAAGCTATGGCTTCTGCCTTTAAAAGTTTGCAAATCAAACATTGATTGGTTAAGAGTAGACCTTTTGCACCTAATATGAGCAAACAATTCCACTGCTATCATAATTTGGAATACAGTGAGGCACCAAATAGGAGGTCCTCTTTTATGAAAGACGTGCATTAGGGTCTATGTATTTGACAAGCGGTTGTTGTGTGTCAGCTATGCTGTTGTGCTAAGAGGTGTGGAAGAATCAAACATGGACAATAATTCTCATTCCTTTACAGGTTAGCTGCGGGGAGAAGACTCTACTGGCCATGGTACAGGGCATTTGGTGATGAGTCCTGAGGGACAGGAACAGAGAAAGTGATGTGGGTTGTATAGGGGGAAACTTCCAGCTGGGTGTTGGTAGCCAGGAATCAGGATAGGTTTCCCAGAGAAAATGCCCTTTGCACAGAACACTAAGGGAGGCAGTGCTGGGGGTGAGGACAGGAGCATTCTGGATGTCAGGAACTAATGCACAGTAGCAGCATGCCAAGGACTGTGGATAGTCAAACACGTGAATAGAATTGCCTTCTGTATTTTCTTACACGTCTCTCCTCATTCAATCAGTAAGAAAATAAAAGTAAAATGCTCTCATCCTCGTTGGACTTTTTGGAAATCACTTAACTTCTCGTTTTTTCCACTAACACATCTATGTCTGTATCAGCTTTCAACAACCTCAGCTGAACTTAAAAATTTTTCCTTTTATAAGCTTATTCTTACCGTTTACTCTATCTCTTTCAGTGGCCCTAATAACGTTTCAAAAAATGATATTGTTTTCATGTCTTGTTTGTAGTTACATTGCCTACTTCTTAATAATGACTCTGGTGCTCTTCAAATTACACACAGAATCCTGATAGTAAAAACAAAACATTTGTAGGGTGATTTTTACTACCATTGAGTGATCTCTCATTGGTTGTATGTGCTTTTATTTACAGACACAATTTTTTAAAGAGTTTTAGATTTACAGAAAAATTGAAGAGAGGGCACCATTGAGTCCCAAATCTCCCCTCCTCTCACGTAGTTTTGTTATTGTTAACATTCTACATTTGTCATTAAAGTGTTACATTGTCATTATTAATGACTCAATGTTTATATATTATTAATTGAAATCATCGTTTTTTCAGATACTTTAAATATGTCTCTTCCAGTATATCCTATTATACGTAGTAATTATCATGTCTCCTTAGGTTCTTCGTGGCTATGACCTTTTTTAGATTTTCCTTGCTTTTCATGTCCTTGACAGTTTTGAGGGGTACTAACCAGGTATCTTGCACAATGTCCTTGTGCTGGAATTTGTCTGATGTTTTCCTCAAGAATAGACAAGGCGTAAGGGTTGGGGGAAGGAAGATCATTGAGGTAAGTGCCATCTTCATCACATCGTATCAAGGGCTCCCATTATCAACATGATTCATGGCTATGGATGTTGACCTTGGTCACACGGCTGAGATGATGTTTGCCAAGTTTTCCCACTATAAAAGCCCTTATTTTTGCCTCTCTTTTTACCATACTGTAAAACACAGTTGACCTTGATCACATAACTGAGATGATGTTTGCCAAGTTTTCCCACAATGAAAGTATTTAGTTTAGCCTCTCTTTCCACCATACCTCTCTCTTCAGAAGGAAGTCAGTTTGCGTACATGGCAGTTTACACTTAGGAGTGGAGAAGTATGTTTCCTTTTCATTTTTTTAATTCCTCAAAATGAGGTTATGAGGAAACGAGGAAGGCAGAGTAAGAATTTTGCTTCCTTGTTCCCGTTTCACACATAAAAAAATCTTGACGCTTAGGAGGATTAAGTGACTTGCTGGGGTCATGTCAGAGAGAAGGTATGTTTAAGAAGGTATGTGTGCTTTCCAGTGCTTTTTTTCAAAACAGATTTTCTTTGCCAGCCTCAGCTATGGCTTCTAGTCTTTCTTTAGTTTCTATCTCTTTACAGTCTACCCATCTTAGTTTCTATCGTTCTCACTCCGTTATCGGTCAGACTGGTTTCTGCCTGTTTGACTATCATCCTCCAGTTTTCCTCACTCTTAGACTTCAACTTTTATAGCCACTTTCTTTTTTTGCTTTAAGGTAAAATTTTTATTAAGATACAGATAATTGCACGCATCCTTCTGCTGAGCTCACTTATCATGCCATTTAGAATCCCTGGTGCTGAATAAAAGGAATGATAATGAACATGGCTATGTAACCAGTTCCCAGGCCAAAAACTGGAACCTTGCCAGTCACTCCAAAAAGCATCCTGCTGCCTCTTCTAGGCACTGCCTCCCTCCCAAGGCTCACTGCTCTCCTTGACTCCTAATCCTATACATTAGTTTTGACTGTTTTGAACTCAATACTAATATGAGGCCAGTAAGTGTTTTATTTTTCATTACAACCAGTTTTCCTAAGTCTAATGAGATTTCATTGTCTGAGACAGAAGAGGATGGGTGTTTGTAGTTTGTGTGTGTGTCCACAGGAATCCCGAGTTTGTCCTGTTCCTTTGATGAGTTTAAATATCTTAAGAACATTCTAACTAACTAATACTCAAAACTTCCTTGAACATTTCTATTCCTATCTCCATCTGTAATGATGGCACTGTTCCTTTAAATGTTATACTTCTATGACTTAAATTTTTTTCTAAATCAAGAAATTTCTTCTTTCAGACAAATGGTTCCTGAGAGATGAAAAATAGAGATAAAATATAGCTAGAACAGGGATAGCAGCTGCTTTCAGAATTTTTGTTCTTTTGATTATGGAGACTCAGCTAACAAACTTCTCATCAATTAACAAGCTGATTTTGTTCAACCCTATTCCAAAATAGTTTTTCTTTTTCTGGTTTAATGAGAAAACGAAACAGTATTTGAAGGCAGGGATTTATTCTTCATGTCATGAGTCATCTGGGCTTCTTGGACACTTCTGGGACTGGCCTTTGGGTCACAATTGGAGGCCCTGACAAAAACATGGAGAACTGCAAACATCATTTTGATGTTTTTGTGTGAAGAGCTGAGGAGGTTTGCGCTTTTATTTTTTTAGTCTCCTTCTTTGGTTATAACTTCCTTGATACAAATTAGAGAGAACATTTTGTTTGTATCAGTATATTGTCCCATTGTGTGTGCCCTGTGAGCGTGGGGTGTGTGTGTGTGTGTGTGTGTGTGTGAGAGAGAGAGAGAGAGAGGACAGAGGGAGACATGCTTGGGAAGCAGAAAAGATTACCCATCCCAATTTAGTCACAATCTATTAAGGGAAATAGAAATGTATTTAAACCAGTGAATCTCAAGAAAACTATGACCTATTCTTGGCTTGCTTCATATTGTGTCTGAGTCACTTTGACTTGAAAGTCATTTAATTTGTACTCTTCAGTTTCAAGAGAAGAATACAGGGCTGAATTTTCTCAGTACTTTGTCTTCATGACATAAAGCTCAACAACAACAAATAAGGTTTTTTTGAACAAAAAAGTTTTGATTGAATCCTGATGTACCAAGTGAAGTCCTCACAATGGCCTAGGAATGACACTGCTTTAGGGAGTGATAGGGTTAGACAGTAAGAAAAGCGTAAAGCTGAATGATTAGATCCTGCTTTGTTTCTAAAACATTAAGTTACAAGTCAGGGTTTTAAAAACCCTGAAAGCATGAAAAAAATACTAAGAAAACTCATTGCTATTTAATAATCTGAGGGATCCCAATATATGCACTGTTACAGTGGCTTGCAGTTGGTATATCTGAAAGCAATAGTTCTCTGCTCTCCCCTTGGTAAAGGAGGTAAAAGTTATACAAAATTTCCTTAACTTTTAAAAATCTAGTCACCAAAATGTTACATTAGAATAAATGATAGTTCCATATACTTTCACTCTAGCTATTCGGTCATGTTGGTCTCTTACTATATGAAATAACAAGTTCATGCATGGTAGATGCATATTACCACAGGTGTATATGTGTATGTGTGTATCCATGTATATGCTTTTTTATTATCCCTGTAAAAGTAACACATGCTCATCATAAAATTAAAAACAAACAGTACAGATAGGGTTAAAACAGAATGTGTTATCCAGTCACCCAGAGATAACTTCAATTAACATATTGACATCTTCCCATGCATATATACACATGTACAGGGTAGCCATAAAGTCCATGTGCAATTTAAGAGTCTGCAATTTTAAATTGCACACAGACTTTATGATCACCCTGTATATCTACATTTATCTGTCCTTTATAAAGTAAATATACCACTCCTATAGTTTTGAAATATTTTTCACTTGTATAGCATATATTTGCATGCCAATACAGATCTATACCATTGCCTTAAAGGAGAATATTCTTTGATGAACTCCTCATTCAGTTCTTGGACCAGGAATCAGCCTTTTAGCTCTGAGGCTAACATATAGATTAACTAGGGGTAACTGGGTCAGAAGCCATGCAGTGTAGGTGCAGAGTTTGAGAAGAAACCCAGCTCGGACCATTCACCCACTGCACAAGGGGCGTGTGCAAGAACCTTCCCCCCATCCCTCCCTCCCTTACAACATTCCAAACACAGAAATATTTGATAGAGTGACAAGAGGATGCTGCCTTCCTTGGGGTCATGGCAATTGGACTGAGTGTAGCAGGAGATTGCTCTGGTCAGTAACAAACCTGAGGACACTCGGCAGAGGCTGTGGTCCATGGACAGCGGCTACAGCAGGCCAGTAAGGAGAGGAGGCTGCTGCTCCCCTCGCACTGTGGGCCTGAGGACACCAACTGTTCCTCTTTTTGGATTGCTGGAGGGTGGGAAGTCTGGGATGCTCAGAGAAATGCGTTCTCTACTGGCTTTCTCAAACTTTGGAAGAAGGTTATCCCTGAAGGAAACTGCCCTCCTCTGTCCCCCTTCTCAGCTCTAAGCCACAGTGTTTCTGTTATTATTATTATTATTTTTTTTCAGTTCATGGCTGGAGCTGGATTTGAACCTGCCACCTCTGGCATTTGGGGCCAGTACCCTATGACTTTGAGCCATAGGTGCTGCCCAGCCACAGTGTTTCTATAACCATAAGGCAATGATTAAATCATTCTGGTCTGTGTTATTGTAAATGTTAATATGTAGAATGAATACCACATTTCTAATAATTTATACCTACTTCTCTTACAGAAATAGATGACAAGAGGGTGCCCAACACACAAGTGGAAGTAAGTTTTTAAAAATATTTTTGTATGAATGCTTGTTCAGATCGATTAAAAACACAATTAGCCTGATCTATGAGATACAGTAATAAAATATGGTATAAATATAACTGTGATAGGAAAAACTGTTTCCTTTGACTTTCCTGACTGAACCAATGCTAACAGGGTGTTATTAAAAGTCTGTCAGCTACCTTGATTCTCTACCTATGCAACACTAACTCCTGGAGAAACTTCTAAAATAAAGTCCGTTTTAATGGCAAGATATGGTACTGGAAATTTCCACTAATTAAGTGATTGTATATGCACACCACAGGCTGGGGCTGGGCAATGTTGGAAATCTCAGGGGAAGGAGGTGGGGGGAAGGGGCTTATATCTCCTAGATGAGCTTCCGTTGTGTGGAACCAAAGCCAACCCCCAGGCCAGAGTCTGGGTTTTAAAGCCTGGGGAACCAGATCCAGGGGTTCACCAAGAAATGCATTCAGATTGAAATTTAGCAGGTTACCTGAACACTGTCACTCCCTATTCCCTCCACAAATGCATTCAGGAGTTCAGATAGAAAATAGAAACTGGCTCGGTGCCTGTGGCTCAGGTGGCTAAGGCGCCAGCCACATACGCCTAAGGTGGTGGGTTTGAATCCAGCTCGGGCCCACCAAAAACAACAATGATGGCTGCAACCAAAAAATAGCCAGTGTTGTGGCAGACACCTGCGGTCCCAGCTACTTAGGAGGCTGAGGCAGGAGACTTGCTTAAGCCCAGGAGTTGGAGGTTGCTGTGAGCTGTGATGCAACCACACTCTACCCAGGGGGATAGCTTGAGGCTCTGTCTCAAAAAAAAAAAAAAAAGAAAATAGAAACTGGGAAAATCTAGGGCAGCTGACAGCATAGAATGCATTGAACATTAGTGAGTAAACTTGGCCCAGCAATGAATCACATATCCAATAGGATGCTGTCTGAACTTAATAATCCATTGCCATGGTCACATGAATACCAAACGTTATCTCACAAGACTTTTCTAAAAATTTAGTGAGATAGTAAATGTAAAAATGCTCTGAAAGCTCCTACATAAGTATAATATAGTTTTTTATAACTTAATAAGTTCCAACACTGTGTTACCAAATAATAACAATTTTTCTGTAGAATTAGTTTTCCACTTGATCTTTGAGTAGGTGTATAAAGGTAAATGCATACAACTCCCGAAGCAGTTGCTTCTCAAAAGCAACCAGATGTGACTGGAACAACAGAGGTGCCCCAGAACTGCCAATCATCCCCACATTTGACAGTGATGTAAAGTTGCCCTGTGTACACCTGCGCACAGTGCACTGGGGCCAAAACAGTTGTTAACAGAGAATTTTGCTCATACTATTTGCTCGGTTGACAGGGATTTGGCAACTGTTTAGGTGAATTTCTTACTTTTTAATAGATTGCTTTGCATCAGGTGAAGATCAACATCTTGATGACCCCTCGGAGATAGCTTTAGTATGCACAAGGATAAATGCCTCAAATTCTATTCACAACTTTGTGAAACTGTTTCTAGTTTCTTTCAAACTCTGGATGTTCTATTCTTTCTGAGATGCATGGAGAAACTAGAATAATCCTCAAGAAGTATCTTGTAATTATTTCTATGGGAGCTTTTTGAAAAAACAAATATTGCTCCAGACACTAAAACTCATTGATTCAGATCCCTACTCTTGCCACATTAAAACAAATTAACATGCTATTAAAAAGGAGTCTTTGACATTATAAGATTGGGGTAAAATCACAGGTGTACAATTTCATAGAACAAATAATATTTACATCTGTTATTACATAGAGTTCCATATCATCTGTATTTTTGGCCCTGGTATGTGTTTCTGCTTTTATCATTTTTAAATGCGAAAGCTTTTATTCAATAAATTACTTTTGAACCAGTGTACTTAGGTAAGAATGTTAATAGCAGTTTTGTTAGGAAAGGACTTACCATTTGAACATACAAAAGAATGGTACCTCAACATTGTAATTCCCAGTAACTGGAGATAAGAGATGAACATGGCAAGTCAAGAAGACTATTTATAGATTTTTATTACTTACAAAGGACCCTCATTATCCCTCCTGAAACATCCACTAATCCTGTTAACTATGGGGCAACATTTCGTGGACTAAGTCCCATGGGCACAGCTTTTATAGTTTACTTTGTCACAGAACTCATGTTTTCTCTAAATGGAAAGGATTGCTATCTCTTTTTCTTTTTCTTTTCAAAATAAACTAATGTTAGAGGGGTAAAAGTCAAATGCATGCTTTTAAGACTGCAGTGGATGAAAAAAAAACCTTATGAAAAAATAGGCCCTGTTGTTTCATCCATCTCTTGAGCCTATGCCCTCACGGAACTTGACAGAGAGAAATCAGAAAGCTCTTTGAAACTGGGCGCAGTGTTCATTTCCCTGGTGGATCTGATAGTGTCCTCCTTAGCCAAGTCTAAGGCTTTTACTTTGTTCTTTCTCCACAGTCACAGAATGCCTCCCCTAAGCAAAGGAAGCAGAGTGTGTACACACCACCCACCATGAAAGGTACAGTTCAGGTACTGTTCCGGGTTGTCCCGAGCGCTGAGTCATGGCCGGCCGGCTGTCTGTTCTCAAGGACCATCTGTTTGATCATAAGCTACATCTACTCTCAACTCCACAATCAGTAGTATGATGTTTAGTAAGATACTTTATTTAAAACCTACTTTCATTAAGGGTAAAATGGGTGGTTGAAGAACCAATAACTCTGGAAAGTCAGAATTTCCAAAATAATGATAAAGGGTTTTTTTTGTTTGTTTGTTTTGTCTCCTCCTTACCTATTTTCTTAAAGGGCTTATTTCCAGAAACCCTAATTACTCTTGCCAGTGTTAGCAGACGATTGTCCTCTTTTCCTGGCTGAAGGAAAGCAGAAATAACTTGAATTTGGGGGAGATCAAATGTAAAGTACCCCCTCATTGCCCTGTATCAGGAGCAGCTCTAAGAACCCAGTCAGACAGCCCTTGCTTTGGGTATAACAGCTGTCAAAATGACAATGGAGAATGCCAGCTCAGATTCAAGCATTTTCCCAGAATTTTTTGCCCCCAAACTGGAACTGCTAAATGTGAGTACATTAGTATTTCGACTATCAGTTCCAGGCAAGACTTCTTTTATTTCTGAGACCGAAATGTTCCTGACACGAGGTGGAGTCTGTCCACTCCAGTCGCTCCCGTCCGGTGCATGGGCACTGGCCCAGCGGCTCATCATGCTCTGTCTGTCCTGGTCACTGAGCAGCTTCCTCTGGGGTTCAGAGAGTCTAAATTGGGACTGAAATTTCCCACTCTCTTTTCTCTAATTTTGGGTCCTTTTTGCTGGAGGTGAGATATAAATGGACACATTAATAGCTGCTTTCAGTAAACTTCCTCCCTGTGCTGCTTATAAAAGCCCATGTTCACTTGTTTGTAAGACTGTGGTAAATAATGCAATCATCAGCATTGTAGTTTATTTCGTGTTAGTTACTGAGACTTTTGGGCATCTCTGTTTGAAGATAAATGTCATCATTTGAAAGATATTTTCCCCATTGTAAGCAATTTTGTACTTGTAAGAGACATCCATTTGGGCATGAATGGGTAACAAGAAAAGATATATGTTCATTCATTTGATTATTTCCTCTGTTCTATTTTTGCTTATCTAAAGCCAAAAAAGTTAAGACTGTTTTCATGTCCTCAGAGAATATTATTTGTAAGGGAAAATGTTAAACTCAAAGCCCGAAGGGCCCATGGTGTTTATATTTAGCTCTCATTATACCATAAGAATGTGGGATCCTAACATTTAGAGAAGTCAGTCCTGTTACACATTGGTTCACACAGTCTTACACCATCAAGCCCCAAAGATGGACATTCAATGGTAAACATTTGCTGTCATGAGTTAAAGCCTTGAGAAGGCACAGTCCTTCTTTCAAAAGGATGTCAGGATAGTGTGATAAATCATGTAGGTTCTCATTTACTGGTTATTATATAATATACTATAATTATATTATTATAATCATAAGCCTCCTGCTTATGATTCAAAGGAGAGAGAGAATGAAATAAATCCACGTTTCATTTGGTCTACCTGTCTCTGAGAGCTAGAAATAAATATTGCAAGACAAAACTAAGTCATGGTAACATTTATGCATTGTGAGCACATTAAGAAACTTCACCTTTAACGTTAAAGATGAATTAACAAATGAAAATACTATTGAGACACTAAACACAGCAATACAATTGCTCTGAAATGTACAATTTTTCAAACTGCATTGGAACATTGAGTATAAAAAAGTTTGCTGAGGGCAGATGGCACGTTGCCATCCACTCAGGAGCAGGTATTGCTTGAGCCTTGTGCTACCGACTGCCCTACCTGCGGCTCTACTGCTGTTTGGCGTCTCTTTCTGCCTGAGTCTTCCTCTACTTTTGTATTCTTCCTTATCCACGTGCTTCTGTTTTTCTAGTTTTAATTTCTCCCTCCTCTCCTCTACCCTGATCAAAGAGACAATCTGATTTGGTAAACTTATTACCACCCAGAATCGTGTATCTGTTGGGCTAGATTCTTATGGAAGGTCACCCCATAGGCCACTGGACCCCTTAGGCTGTTGTCTTTGGCTAAGCCAGGTTCCTGGGTCAATTCACTGTGGCCAAGGAGGCAACAGCATAGAACACAAACATGGTGATGTAAGTAGAAGGATCTGGAGATGGCTTTCATTCTACAGAGTTTTCTCGTGGCTTATCCTGCAAAGTAATAATGGATTTAACACTTTGACTGGCCCTCTTTGTATTCATGGCATAGGCACCCAAAGTGGTAAAGGAGCCCCAAGGCTAACTGGTGTAACTCTGCAGGGATGACTGAGTTTTACACAGCTTCTTTGGAGGATTCTAATGATAGTCTGGGGGTAGAGCCAGAAAATCAAAAGCTCTAGGTGATTTTGCTCCTATACATCTGAAGATCGATTGGATTCACATATGTAATCACTAATTTAACATGTCTTCTCATGTCATAGCAAACTTTTAGTAATTATACCACTGCCTTGGCTAAAATCCTTCAATGGCTGTCCATTGTCTTTGGATAAATTTCTATTCCAGAGGAAGGTTTTCAAGGCTTACTGCCTATGGCTCCAATCTACCTTTGCTTGCCTTACCCACAAAGTCCCAGCCACACTATCATTTTTTCAGCTTCTGAATGCACCTGGCTATTTCTTGAATTAGAAAAGGACTTGAGCAAATTCTTCCTCTGGTTCTCTGCTGCCTCCTCTTTTCCTCATTCTTCGTCTGGCCAGTTCAGATTCATCATTCATGTCTTGCCTTAAAAGGTGAGATCCTGAGAGGAGTTTCTCTAACCCTCCACTCTAAACTCTCTATTGACTCTCCCTGGAGTTATAGCTTTTTCATAGTTCTTTCATTACAAGTTATCACCATGTCCAATTATTGTCTATCTCTCTACCTAGACTGGAAATGATCTTTATCACAGCAATGACAGTATCAATTTTGTTACTACTATATCTGCAGAGCTTAATACACATATAATGCTTTGGACATAAGCACTGCTCATAAATATAATTTTAAATAATTTTAAAAAATAACCCCAAACTCTGTTGTTGGCAAAAGAATTATTTTCTGAGGCTCTCTACTATAAGGAAGATCTTTTTCCATCAAGGCATCCAGAAATTTGTACTCATTGAGCCATGCAGTGGTACACACACCTGTAGTCCCAGCTACTTGGGATGCTGAGGCCTGGGAATTTGAGGCTTCAGTGAGCTATGACCATGCCTGTGAATAGCCACTGCAGTCAAGTCTGGACAACATAGTGAGACCATATCTCTGGAGAAAAAAAAAAGAAATTTGTATTCATTGATTCTTGTTCTGTATCTTATTGCTATTTGTAAATTTTTAACTGAAACATATCTAAATATTTCAAGGCATCTATTAGGTTCTTGTCTTATGCTAAGTTCTCTTTTTTTCAGGTTAAAATATCTTAATATTAACTCTGCCTATCATGTGGTCCTTCTGCATTCATTCTTGACCTAATAAGCTCCACTTTGCCTGTACCATTCAGGAAGAACATCATTCAAAATCAGCCTAAGGTTCCAGGTGTGGTCTGACTAGAACAGAGCTGAGACTTCAATTATGCCTGATACCGCCTTCAACCAGGATGCTTTAATTCTATTAATGCAACCTAAAATTCTGTTCACTTCTCCTGGCAGCCATACACATTGCTTACAAACAGTGAGCTGATTATAGAATCAAAAATTCTGAGCTTTTTTCCTTACAATTTTTCATATTATTCACTATGTACTTCTCAACTTATAGTTATGTCTAGGAAAAACATTTACCAAAAAGCAAGATGGCATTGTCATTCCAGTGGAATTCCCTATTCTTTAAGTCAGGTGTCACATCAGCATGTCACATTTGTATCCTGATTCTATCATCCATTCTATTTTAAATTTATCTCATCCACAAATAGGATAACCTACATTTGGTATTTTCATCCAAGTCTATACAAACTCAACAAGTAGAACAGGGCTAAGAAAAAGTTCTAGAGGTCATCTATTTCACTCCAATTAGTTGATCCTCTTGAATTCCCCCATTGAACAATTATCAATTGATAATCGTGATATCCTATTGTATCAGGATCCCATCCCTTCAAACCAGAGGTTATCATAAGCATTCTTGTTAGAAAGATTGTTGTATTTTACATACCTTGTGCTGACCAGATGTCAAAAATTTATAATATATATTATGTTTAAAAGTGACAGAAGTTGAAGTTTACATAGAAAACAGACTTACTTTCCCATTACCCTGTGCTTTGCCATTATATAAGCAGGAAGGTTCTGAAGATTATCAGAAAAAATGACAGCTGATGACTAATGTCCATGTGCACTTCTCTGCTGTTTATATGGTCAGCCCTGTAATTTACAGAACAGCCGATTAAATTATTGTTGGATAGCTTAAATCATGCTTTCAGAAAAGCAAAGTAGATTTGAATCTTGGGACAGGAAATGGCTGACTCATTTCCATTCCCACTCTGTGTGTGTGTGTGTGTGTGTGTGTGTGTGTGTGTGTGTTACTGGAATGCAAATGCTTCTACTGAAGAGAATAGAATAAGTGCTATCGATTTAAACAGAAACCCGAACGTGAACCAAAGCAGCGGACTGTGTACAGCAGCTGCTGTGTATATTACTGTTGCATTGCCATTCTTAACGCATAGCAAGGCAGGGTTTTCAGTTACCTCTGGAAAATGTCATCTTCCTCCTATTCTTTGTAACTTCTTGTAAAAGAAATTTTTTATTCTAACTTCTAATATATCAAATAGGTTCTTGAATGCTTGCAGCATTTTAACACCTAACATTTTTTTTTCTCAAAGGATGGCTGTGATCTTGATATTTTATTTTATTTCAACCTCTTCTCATAATAAAGCAATAAATACAAATATGGAATAACAAAGCGAGGGAATCAACTTTGCCTAGTAACAAGACTAATATGTTTGTCAGAGAGTAGCAAATGAGTAGCAAGAATAAGACATGTACTACTAATTGAAGGGTGTGAACTAAAATAAAATCTTAAGGCTCCCCCAAGTGATGGACTGACTGCACCCCCTCTTGGCCAAGCTGAGTTGCTGGCCATGAGAAAGGAGATCAGACAGGCCTCCTCGTGCCCCTCCCCTCCTTACAGATGTCCTTTATGACTCACTAACAGGCCTAAGGCTGTGTCAGCCAAACTGCTTGAGTGTCAGGTACTTTGTCTCTAACTAACAGACCCTTTATCTTAAGCATTCCTTTTCACTGACTCCTGATGTTTTAGACAAAGCCTACCTTTTTCAGCCAATTGTCAGCTAAAGAATCTTTAATCCCACCCATCACCTGTAAGCTCACGTCCCATCCCCTTCCCGGTGTCCCACTCCTTATTGGTTTAAGAACTTTCCTGTAATTTCTGACTCCCTAAAATGTATGAAACCAAACTGTATCCCCCCGCAAGAGTTCACTTACTCAAGACTTCTTGGGTGTGGCTCTGGGTCATGGTCCGCAAATTTGCCTCAGAATAAACCTCCTTAAATTATTTTACTGAGTATGGCTTTTGGGGAGGGAGTTGTCAACCTCTCCCCCTCAATCTCCAAATATGTTGAATTTATTTGGGAATTAGAAATGAAGATAATAACCTGAGGTGCACAGCTATAGCAAGCCACATATGCACCTGAAGAAAGATGGGTGAAGGAGAAGTTCACCTAAGCTGCTTGGAAACAGGGCTCATTGGTTTGGACACTCAAAGCCAGAGTTGGCATCAGTTCATTGTGGAGATACTATTACTGTAGGTGTTCTATTATCTGAATTGCTGGAGTCATAAAGAAAGAATTTCTTGAGGTGTTGCGTTATTTTAGAAAATCATTGAGCTGGTCTTTGTCTCAGCAAGCATGAATCAGCCCCATTAGTGCTCTCCCAGCTTTAGTTTGTTTGAGCCTAACAGAAAGCTGATTTCATCCTGGTATCCACAGCTTTCTCAGGGTAAACAGGGTTTCTCTCCTCTCATCAGTATAATGGAGATAAAGCCTACCAAGCAGGATTCCTGTAGGACAGAATGGAACAAAGATGTTGGGAGTTGGGAGTCCTGGTTCCAGTGAGCTTATTCAATTACTCGGCTGAACTGGAAGGTTCAATGGAGGCATGGTGGTAATCAAAAACAAATGTGAGTGGCAACTGGAAATAAAACTGGAATAGCTCTGGCAGTTCCAGTGTTTCAGTATAACTAAGAGAAATTTCATTTAGGAAGAACAAAGAAAAAATTGAGAGCACTTTCAAAGAGAGTTAGAAGTGGGTCCCTCTCATGAAGGAGCAAAGGTCAAAGACTCAAAGGCCCGCAGGGATGTGGATACCCTCTCCATTTGAAATTGGTTGCAAGGCTTTCAACAACCTCTCTTTGCCTCCTGGCAATATTGCCCCTTTTGATTAGTCATTGATAGTCTCTTTCTATTGGCCTTTGGTTATCTAGTTACTTCATACCCACAGTCTTAGGGGCTCTCCAGACTTATTGATTTAGTAGCCCAGGTTTTCCTTGTACCTCTCTTGACGCCCCTTTCTTAGTGTTGCTTCTTAAAAATGCATGGAAGAAATGCTCCGATCAGGTATGTAAAGTGGAACTATAGTAGAACCTCTATAAGTTGACCATCCAAGGGACCACACAAAACTGGTCAAAATACAACGGTGGTCAACATGAGGAACTAGGTCTACTGTGCTGATTTATACCTGTGGTGCATGTCTGGTCTATGAAAATTAGGTCAACTTGAAACAGTGGTCAATGTATGGAGGTGGTAGACTATGCAGGTATATTTTGAAAAATTATTTGATCCCTGGGTTAGGGATAGGGTTAGGGTTAGGGTTAAGGAGCACTCTTCCTCCATTTCCCCTTAGCTTTGCAGAGTGAAGAAATGAGATGTGGAGACAAACAAAGAGGAGATGAAAGGACTTCCAGCAGAAGGAAATCTCATACAAGTTTGCTCTCAACCCAATGGGAGTTGAGAAGTCAGGTTTAGAGGCACTTGGCTCCAAGGACAAAGGAGAATCACTAAACCTTGCAACATTCACTCAACTTTTATTTAGGATCAGTGAAATAAAACTCAGATTTATGAATCTTATCTTTGACACTTTACTTCCTTTTAAAAAAATCCAGTACTTCCTTCATTCCATCTAGCTCCTGTCCCCAGACACTGTTGATAGGTTGGTTGGAGGAACTCATAAAAGCAAGCCTAGGCCACTCTTTTTTGAACATAAAGTACTCCACGGTGGCTGTTCACTGACCTTCACTGAAACCACTCCCTTCTGGGACCCAGTGGGAAGAAATGAGGAACTAAAAAACATAATGGCTCCACGGGGGCTAAACCTTAAAGGAACAGAAGGCTCTCATCAGAAAACCAACTGGATCAAGCTGGGCAAACTCACTAGCACAGCAAAGTAACACTCTCTCCTTCCTGCCACAGCTAAAACCTTTAAAAGATCAGTACTCTTGCTCTTCCAGATGCCTACTGAGCTTCAGTCCAGCTTCACTGGGGTGTTGCTGTACATCCAGCTTTGTGACTCGATTGAGTCAACTGATCACTAGCTTCCAACTATGTCCCTCCTTTCCCATTTAACTAATATTCCTTTTAGAGGTATTGATATTCACCTTAATGTAAGGTGACCAGATTTTAACATTGGTAATGCAGGACACCATTGGGGGGGCGGGGCCTGGGGACCAGGGCCTCACAACAATGCAAACTTTGATAAGCAGTTTTTTCTACATTCAGTTCTCAACTATTATTTGTTATTATTAAAGTTTAACATTATAAAATTAATATAAATAATATAAAATGCATATCCTGGTGAAATAGCCACATGGCAGCCAAAAAACCATATATTCCCTTCCTGTTCTCCTGTGTTCCCCAGCTTGTCCTGCATTCTTTCAAAAAATCAGGGCTTTTTAAAAACGCCACGGGACACAGGACAAATTGTTAAAAATCAGGACTGTCCCACCAAAAGTGGGATGTCTGGTCACCTTACTCTAGTGGGGTGGGGTGGGGGGGCTACTTGTTTGTTCCAGACAGTTTGGCTTCTTCTGAGCTAATTGTCCTTGCCTAGAAGCAAGGAGCGAGCCAGTCTCCTTCTGATACCTTGCCCAGGAGAGGAGTAGG
>CAUYQV010194177.1:0-10437 GCA_963574575.1 Galagoides demidoff | reverse complement strand
AGCGGGGGACTACTTCACTGTCACCCGTTGGATGCGTGCGGCACTAGCAAGTCAATCTGTGCCCTCCCAGTGCGGGAGCCCAGAGTGGGGAACTCCTCCACCTCTGTCCGAGGGACATATGTGGCTTTAGCAAACAGTTCTGGGCCCTCCAAGAGTGGTAGACCCCTCCATCACCACCTGCAGGGCGAGTGTGGCTCTAGCAAGCAGTTCTAGGCCCACCCAACTTGGGAGCCAGGAGCGGGGAACACCTCCCCTGGCCCCTGTGGGGTGTGTGTGTCTCTCGCAAGCTGTTTTGGGTCTACCTGGAATGGAGGACTCCTCTGCCTCTGCCTGCGGGATGCCTGCGGCACTAGCAAGTGGTTCTGAGCCTGCCCAGAGCAGGAGCCTGCTGCCCGTGAGGCGTGTGACTCTAGCAAGCAGTTTTGGGGCCCACCCCGCTCCGTGAGCACAAAAGGACCCACTCAGCAACTGGGTTAGTCTGGGAAGGTTAATACATCCTTCCCCACCTTACACCCAGTCACTCATAGTCCCCCAGGTCTGTGACCCTATTCACTCCAGTAGGCCATTGCTCCTGGGGTTTACCTGGCAAAATCAGCCAGAAATCTGAGTTTGGCAGGGGGCCCTTGCATGTTTAAATTAGGCTTCTGTCTGGCTAGATTTCTCTGTAAATCAGAGGTTGCATTCAGCTGTACACTCAGGTGTCAATTCTAACCTCTTCCCACCCACTGCCTTTGTCTCAGCCGCATTAGCCCCCTGAGGGCTAGTGCTCCACCCAAGAAAGTTATGTACGCCCTGCCTGTGGCTGCTGTCCGGAACCTCTGGTTGCCCAAAGGGATGGGGCTGAAATGGTGTCAGCCTGCCACTCAGGATGCCACTGTTGCTGCACTTGCGTCCCCTGAGCTGACTGTCCTCTCCTCACACCCGCACCACAGTCAACACAGAAGAGCACCAGCCCTTTTCCCCTCCACTTCTCCCAAGGAGATGCCTAAGAATCAGGATTCCATAGGTAATAAACCTCCGGACCTCAGAGTGGGTGGGTGGGGACTCCTTGGAGTTCAATGTTGCAGGTGGGGAATATATACAGATTTATACAATTTTACAGTTTTATGCCTGGCTGGAGGGTGCCGTGGCATGCCAGCAGGGGTAGGAGGTCCAGTTTTTAGGGGGTCTCTCCTGTGGGATAGAGTGGGAGGAAGTGTGAACTCTGCTCGCTTGCTTGCATGGAGTAAACTGCGAGCCCTTGTTGTAGAGGAGGGGACTCCCGTCCACTTGGTGGTGGATTTTGTACCTTTTGGTTGTATTTTTGGGGTTGCAGCTCGCCTTAGGAAGGTTGAAGTGTGCTCTTCAATCTTCTCTCTTGGCTCTGCTCCAAACCATCAGCTAATTTGCTAAACTGTCCTTTCAGCCTCCTTCTGAATGGGAGCTTCCGTAAAAAGCTGGCTATAGTCGCCCATCTTGGCTCTGCCCACCGCCCCCGAAGACTGGGTTTTAATATTTATTGGATATTGTCCTTTAAAATTTTACTTGGATTTTCATTTCTGCCATTTTCCGATCTTGAAGTAAGAATGATATTCATAATACCTTCTTTGCTACGAAGAAATGATGTTCTAATGCCTGGCATATAGATCAATAACTGTTTGCTGTTATTACTATAGAAAATACTTATGTTTTTCAGTTTCATATTATTTTCTTCTTTGGTTTTTGAGAAAGTAAATTAAATAAACTGCATAATCCTTAAGAGGAAGCACATGGAGTAAGTTCTACTGTGGTATTCAAAATGTTGTGGATTTTAGAAAGGTCATATTATGCATTCTGATAAATTATGTAACAAAACTAAAAGGGTCAGGAATAGAACATTGTAATTAAACTTCACATAAAGATATTCGCACTAATACATACGAATATTGACTCAAGGAAGGATAAGTTCACAATGAAGGGGCTAACTGTAATCAACAGTTACAGTACAAATATTTCACTTTGTAACCCTACAAAGAGCGTGTCAGTTCAGGTTACATTTCTTACTATTTAAAATCTGAAAATTTTGTTTCTCACATCTTTGTTAGATCGAGATTTTACATGACAGAGTGTGGTTCTATAATGCATTCCTCATTTGTAATAAGCAATCTTTTTTTCTCCTAACAATCTTTGCCTCAATGTACTATTTATGTAAGGCATGATTTTTAACCTGTTAATATTTAATTAAGAAAATTACAATAGTAGCCACAAGTGTGATTATTTCATGGGCAGATTGCATCAGATATTTATATCTATTGATAGAGAGTCAGAAGGTTTTATTTTTTATTTTCCAAAATAGTTAATAATGTATGGAATTTATTTCTTCTTTGAAGATTTAAAGAATCATTTGTGAATTGTTGTGGCACTTTTTAGAGGAATTAAGTTTGCTTCATTTTTTAAATTTTGTGATTGATTTAGACTTTCTAGCTCCATTTAAATTAATTAAGATATCATTTTTAGGAAGTCATTGGTAGTGGGCTAAATGATATCCCTTCAGTTATGTCAGGTCTTAATCCCTAGGATTTGATAAGTTTTTTCAGATATGAACAAGTTCATGTTTTGTATCTTTCCACCCTGCACTTTCCTTTTTTTCACTATAGATGTGTCTACTACTTTCATATAATGCTTTTTCTAACACTGTGTTTTGAAAGCAGACAAGTTGTTTTCTGGTCCACAAATGGAGAAAAAATTTACTCTAAAATGAATCATACCAGTGCCACCCATATTTGATTTAGATGATGAGATTTGGGACTTGGACCTGAAGACATTTAGATGAGATTTTCTACTTGAGTGGATGACGTAAAGGATTGAAACATTTGGGGGTGTTGGGATGAAGTGAACACATTCTGCACACAGTAAAGACATGAATCTTCAGGCACCAGAGGGCAGAAGTAGGAGGATTTGTGATGACCCCAAAATATATCAAGTCCTAATCCCTAAAAATTTTACCCTATACCCAATAATGCTAAAGGTTTTGCAAACCTAAATGTCTTCACGAATGTCCTTCTGAGAGAGAGAGAGAGACAGAGACAGAAAGAAAGAGACACACAAACAGAGAAAGTGTGTGTGAGCGCAAGAGATTAGGCAAACAGAATAGGAGGAGGCAATGTCCCCACAGAGGAAGAGATTGGAGTGGTGTAGCCATGACGCAAAGCTTGCTAAAAGCCACCAGCAGCTGAAAGTAGCAAGAAATGTTTTCTCCCATAAGGCCTCTGGAAAGAGCACAAAGCTGCTGACCCTCAATTTTAGTCCAGGGATACTAAATTTGGATTTATGGTCTCTTAAACTGTGTAAGAATACATTTGTTATGTTTTAAACCACCACCAAGGTTGTGGTGATTTATTACAACAGGGATAGGAAACTTACATTATTAATGTAGGTTTTCTTAAGAAAAGCATTATTTTATAATAATTATTTTTTCTGAATCCACCGTTATTTTTATCTTCTCACTTCAAATGCACCTTATATTCTGTATTTAACATGATGTTTATAATTTATAATTTGGCAAAAAGGCATATGAAGAATTGGAAGAGGCATTGCAAAGTGCAATGGAGTTGACATATATATATATACATATATCTCAACTCCATAAAATGGGCATAAAACAAATAGTAAAATGCTGGAGAAAAAAGATTACTTAACCCTAGATACTGCTGCTGAGTTTCTACTTAACATTGCATCTTTAGTAATACAATAGATCAGGAATAAAAGAGCAAGCTATATGTATTATAAAGAAAATTTAAAAATTCTACCATTTATGGATCATATAATGTTCTGTATAGAAAATCAAAAAAGTCAAAGAAGAAATAAATTAAGAAAATTGTTTCAACAGTTATCCAGACATAGGAATAACACACAAAAATTAGCATTGATCATGCTAAAACACAGTAATCAAAAATGTCATTTAGAATGGGAACAATAATTCTAAATATCTAGGAAAATAATCTACTAATTTGAGTGTTATAGTAGAAAATAATAATTACTGAAGGATAAAAAAAATAAATGGCAGTGTCTACCATACTGGGATGGTGCAAATTCTTTAGAATGAGAGCATAGGTGAAGTACCTGAACTTTTCTCCTTCAAGGTTGTATTTTCTTTCTTTTGGAATTCTTGTGTGTGTGTGTGTATGATTTTATAGGAACACAGAAGCATCAAATTGTATATCTCAACTTTATCTGTTGTGAATACCTCAGATGATACCTACTGTGTATGTCTGTTACTTAGCTTTGAAATACACTGCTTAAAAAACTAGGGTATTTATCAAATTAAAAACTTAGAGATTTGAAGAAATACATGACTGAGAGCAAGATCATATGCCTTAGAATAAAGCCAATTCTGAGAATAGTAGATAGGGTTTGCTGAAAAATAAACATGAATTCAAAAGTGGAGTTTTGAATAGGTTCACTATTTCTTTTCTTTTTTTTTTTTGCAGTTTTTGGCCAGAGCTGGGTTTGAACCTGCCACCTCCAGCATATGGGACTGGCACCTTACTCCTTTGAGCCACAAGTGCCATCCTGAATAGGTTTACTTTTATAAAAAGGAGTCTTTACCTGCAAAAAGCAGGCTTCAGGTGAATTATTTAATTTCTCTGGTATTTGCTAATTGGATCATGGAAAAAGTTATAATTATAATTCAGTGTAAACCATTACTGTCAAATTTTATAGTTCTCTTTAATTTTTTCCCAATCATTCAGCAGTTGGACATGGCTACTCCACTCTGTATGACTGTGCAGAAGAGGGCAATGAAACTTGGGTTACATGTGAGATAAGACCTGTCTCCATTTTAGCATCTTGCCAAGTCCCTCTTATTTTTGAAAAGACCCTTGGGAAAGTGGTGGCTTTATACTGAGTGAAGGGAGGGCAGGTATCCCATCCAAAAAAAAAAAAAATGATGGACTTTAACCTAAAAAATACGCTATTATAATTGGAGGATTGTTTACCATTTTAAAAAGACTCAAAAAGTATGTGCAAACCCACATAAAGTCATATAAAATAATTAATTCCAAAGGGAAAAAGTGAGGGGTTAGGTATCACACCCAGAAGGAAATAGTTACACAGAGAAAATGGCCTTGAGAGGAACAGACATTCACTCCAAGGTGACTTTTCATAGACGTATCCAGGAGTATCAGAACCCAAATATGACTTTCTTTCCTCCTATCTGCTGCTGGGGATTTCAGTTGGCTAAGTCGACCAGAAATAAGACTGGGCAAGGGAACTCTGATGTCCTTGAAGCAGGACACTGTCCAGGGAGAAAGCAGGATAAAGAAGAGCAGAGTGAAGATCAAGAGAGGCAAACAGAAGCAAATGGTAAACAGGGGTCACAGGTCTTGAGATCCAATGCTTACGGCAGAATTGAAAGGTTTGTGTACACAGAAGTATAAGAAGCATTAGTAACAAATCTATGGGATAGAGTTGATAAAATAATTAAAGTGGCTACTGGAGTATCAGTATAATTTAAGATATATATATGTGTGTGTATATAAATACATAAATAATAAATAAAATTGTTATTATGAACTACTCAGAAATAAATGCTAAACTTTCTCATTCAAAAAAAATGACACTTGAAACTAAGTTTTCTCAGAAAATGAAAATGTAGTTGCCATTTTTATCAAAAAGCACTCTAAAAGCTTAGATTTACGTATTGGCAGTATAGTGTATACACAAAAAATTTTTGGGGCTTATGAAAGAATTATGTATCTCAAATAAATATGTTTCCCACTATGAATTATGCATCAAAATTTTATATTTAAATTTAATGAAGATCAAAATGTTTCATCAATCTATATTTTAATCCATAGATTAATCTTTTTTACATTTATTATCTCTAATGGCAAGAATCATTCTGTTAAATAACACATGCCCTGTATGTAATAGTCCTCAGTGTATACAGGACTACCCATTTTCCATGGAATGAGTCCAGACTGCCAAGTGGTAGCTGTGCTTTCTGATCTGTTTATAATTTGTTTCTTTTTTCTTTCACCATTTTCGACTCTTTAATGTTCATGTCTTGCTGCAAACAACATGTCTGTCCCTAGCAGTTTCCTCCTGTTGAATGGATTTTAATTTTCACAGTGTGAAAGAATTTTCTACCTATGAGATCTGGCCATGAAGTTTGTGAACTTGACACTGTGCCCTTACATTGGCAGCACTATACAAACAACTCAGTAAGTTGTCACAACCTTGGTATATCAGTACCTCATAGCTGCATTGGTACCAATGTATGTGGGTATCTTACTGAGCAGTGTTCATTATTGCTTTTATGTGTTTTTGCGTGCCATCATGAGAAGGACAGATTTTGAATTACAACAATGAATACACATTTGCAAATTTCTTATTAAATTTTGAAAGAGTGGAAGTAAAACCAGGGACATGTTAGTCCAATTTAATAGGGATAATGGAGATGAAGAAAACAGCAGTGTACAAATAGATTAAATGTGTTACTCAGGGGAGAGAGCATCACTGATGAAGAAAGTCAGGGTGGCAAGTGATGTTGACAAATCATAACTGACAAATCATTGAAAAAATCCATCAAACTCTGTGTCATAAACATTGGCTGAATTTGAGAAGCATATCAGTCCAAGTGAACATGTATAGAGAAACAGGAAAATCTTAGCAGAAAATCTTAGCCAACAACTCATGGCTCTTGCGTCATATCAATGAACCAACTAGCACAGCACCGTCTGTGAGGGAGTCTTAGCCAGTAAACAAATAACTGTTTTGGAACACCCTCCTTACTCACCTGATCTGTTGCCCAGTGACATTTTCTCTATCCAGAGAAAAAGAAAATATTGAAAGGAAGACAGGTTGATGACATTCAGAATATCAAGAGTAATACGACAACAGCTTTGGTGGCCATTCCAGAAAAAGTTAGAAAATTGCTTTGAAAGGTGGACCAGGTGTTGACATTGGTACACACCTTCCAAAGGCGAGAACTTAGAAGGTGGATATAGTGATATTCAGCAATGAGATGTGTGGCACCTTTTTGAGGATGAGTTCATAAACTTAATTGTCAGACCTCATAGAATTGACCTTAAACAATGCTTACAGCCTACAATGGCAAAGTGATTAGCAAAGCCAACATAGGTCTGGCATATACCATTAAGCATATAGAAGCTGGACTAAAAGTCTATGGAGTTATCTTATAAGTCTTTGTGAGCAAACTTATAGAAAGAATAAGAAACTTACTATGGACTTACTTTAATAACAACTGTATGATTTATATGATCAAAATTCTCCCTTGCACATATATTTCCTTCTATTTAGCAAATTCCTGGTTTGTTTTTAATGAATGAAATAGACTAAATTTCTGTCAAAGCACTTCCTTCAATTTAAAATTCTTAGATTTGGAGACTTAGAATTCTCAAATGAAGTAAATTGTATAGAATACACCACTGGCAATTGAATTAACCCAATGTGCCAGAGAAGACACAATCAATGGTTTCTTAACACAGAACCCATCTACTGCTATAAGTGTCACCTATTAGCAAATACTTCCTGAAAACCTTTTCTGAGATGATCACAGGCCTAGAATTTTTCACAAGTTCTGCTACAATCATTGAATAATGTAGGGTTCCAATATGTTTTTCAAATTATGATCCCCTTCTCATAGAATTCTTATCCCAGAGTTTGTGCTATTCTTCTTTCTCAATTAGGAAAAAAAAGGCAAGCATATAAAATTAAATAGTTAAACTATTTAATATAATCCATACACTTGTCTGAGATTCTGAATTCAGAAAAATCAGGTCAACATCATGTATTTTCACAGTAAATTAGATACTTAACTATGTTTTAGTCTCAGGAAACCCTGTGCTTTGCTGATATATATCATCTTCACTAATCAAGACATCTTTTTCAGCTAATGCAGAAAGGTTGGATCCATCAATTACATTTATGTCTGAGGTTGCTTTGGTCATTACAGTATTCATTCAATCAGATAAAAACTGCAAATTTGTTCAGGCCTTTGTTGCAATTTCAGAAATTCTGCAAAGTAAGTCTCATCATCTTTGAATACCCAGGGGGTTGAAATGTGATAGCAAAATGCTTGGCTTTGCAAAGTTAATTCAAGTAAAAACACGGTGTGTGTTGTTCACCAGTCATTAAACTGGGCTGGGAATGACCAAAGCTGAAGGAGTGGCAAACAGTAAATTGGGATGAGGTGGGTGAGGAAGAGGATGGAAGATGGGTTTCCAAGGAACCTGATGTGAATAAATGGAGGAAAGAAAATGAGATAGAAGAAAACAAACAAATAAAAAATATATTTACTACCTGTAAATAGAAAAAGCAGTGGATCTCAAAGGTAAAGGAGGAAATAAGCCTGCATGTAAGTCTGAGAAGTTCCTTGTAGAATTATACTTGGGCAGGGAACAGCAGGCTGATAGTTTAGAACTAGAACTAGAACTTATGTAATTTTCATGATATGTAAAAGTATGAAAGCAAGACTCTATACCATCCATAAATCAGTAAATGCCGATAGTGTTGATGTTGCACCAAGAATAATGTGCAGAATGCAATTGCATAGTTTTTATTCCATTTAATCTCCTTTGTAAATATGCATGGTAAATATTGTTTTAGGGAGAAATCTGAGGCTTAATTGGTTTATATAACTCAATATAAATCATCAAGCTATAGTAACCAAAACATAACCAGAATATTTGTGCCTTGTATATGTAAACACTGAGTCATCATGTGGTCCACTGTCTCTAAAGGTTATATCTTAAGAATTCCAAAAAGATTCTAACTTATAGAAATGATTTCCAAAATATAATTATTCTTTATACGTGAAAAAGAATCAATAGTGTGCTTATTTTCAATAAGATATCTCAAAGTGACAACAAATAGCATATTTATTTGACTCTCTTTTCATCTAGGCAGCCATGTGCCCAGCTAAAGAACAAAGAAAGCCTCGTTCCCTAGTTTCCTTTGTAACTAGGAATGGTTAAGTAGATAGAGTCTAGGTTCCCTTCACCGCCATCATCTTGTTCACAGGAGAGCATGAATGTATTTCCACAAAGGTACAACAGATTTTTTGTAAACACAAGAATAAAAGCCATTGCAGAGAAATACAAAGGGTAAAAGAGGAGCCCAGTGCTCTAACCCAACTCGGAGCTGCTCTAACAGCTTCTAAGATATTTTCTCCACTTGTCCTACCCAAGAAAAGAAGCCCACAGTTTGTATCTTTGCTGTTTCTCCAGGAAGACAAACAAAATCCTTACTGAAACATAGGTAATCATTTCTCCGGCATCTCCTCCTCTGAGAATACAGTCTGCTAATTCTGTAATGGTGATTTCTACATTTTTTTCTCTGTGGTTAAAATCAGAAAACTTTATACAGAGCTTCCTGTTTTTTAAATGATTGTCTGGCAAATTATACATTTTGATCTCATTCATTTTGTTAAATTAGATTTTACCTTTAAAATAAAACAGAAGCAGGGAATATGTTAATATTTCTATTTTAGAAAGAAAATAGCTGTTTTTAAGGGACTTTTCTGAGAGTAAGCAGTTTGCCAGTATTGAAACTGAATTTGGTCTTTAAATCCCTAATCCACGATCCATGGTGCTTCCTCCATACCTACCTAATCATCCCCATTCTTTATTTCAACATTTATTGCCATTAATTCCATCCTCATCTCATATTTTCTGAAACAATATATATTTTTTGAGAAAATCAGGAGAAGCTGCTTGTGTCCATAATTACATTCTTCACCTAATGGAAGATTTTATGTAATTAATGATGTAGTTCCTAGGGGGTATTAGAAAGCAAAATCATATACACTGGTCCTACTTAAATGATGAACAACATTTGTACTTATTCTTTGTTCTCAAGAATAAATATTGTTTTAAATGTCCTTTTACATAATCATAGTAATTAAAGAAAATAAAATCAGTAAATTAATAGCTTGAGGCTAAATCAGAGACTACTCATTTATCTGGCTTAAGTTAGAAGACAGTCCAACATCCTTTAGCAAAAATTACCTTATGCCTTAATGGTGCATAGAACATCATACGGAGTGAGGAAAGCACGCTCACATTAGTAAACTCGCCTTCAAAAGGGAATAAGGACATGTGGCATCATTTTCATAGATGATTAATATTGAATTTGCAAAGGATTACAGAGATGAAATTAATATGCTTTGCCATTCGTATGAGTGTGTAGATAGTTACATATTGATTTCATAGTAGTATCGAGTACACTGGATACCTTTTTTTCCAATCTTGGGAAACCTTACTAAGAAGAAAACATAACTATAGTCCATAACGTGGAAGGCAAGAGGATAGAGAGGGGCGGGGAGAGGGGATATGGGAGAAGGGAGGACATTCAGGGGGACCTTACCTAATGTACAGGATGCAATGGTACATTTCAAAACTATTAAGAAATGAGTATAATTGTGATGGATGTGTTACTTGGTTCAATGTAAACATT
>CAUYQV010194176.1:0-53864 GCA_963574575.1 Galagoides demidoff | reverse complement strand
GCTATTTTTTTGTTGCAGTTGCCATTATTGTTTAGCTGGCCCGGGCTGGGTTTGAACCTGCCAGCCTGGGTGTAATGTGGCTGGTGCTGTAACTACTCTGCTATGGATGTGGAGCCATAGACATTGATTTTATATCCTGAGACATTACCATATTTTTTGATGACTTCCAGGAGTCTTCTGGTTGAGTCTTTGGGGTTCTCTAAGTATAAGATTATATTATCAGCCAAGAGGGAGAGTTTGACCTCCTCTGCTCCCATTTGGATGCCCTTTATTTCCTTTGGCTAGAACTTCTAGCACTATGTTGAATAGTAGTGGCAATAGAGGACAACCTTGTCTAGTTCCAATTCTAAGTGGAAAAGTATTCTCATCACAAAAAAATAACTATGCTAGGTGATGAATATGTTGATTTGCTTGATTTAATCGCTCCCCATTGAATACATATACCAAAACATCACACTGTATCCCATAAATATATACAACTAAAATTTATCAATATAAAATAAAAAATAATTTTTTCAAAAATGCGATGAGCCTTATAAGGAATTTAGCAGAGTATGTGGCCCATGGCAAAAATATATGCTGGTGGTGGTGGTAATGGTAATAGTGTAAGTACATATAAACAAAAGGTAGATGGATTTCCTCTTACTGGAAATTCTCAGGGCATGCCAGTTATAGATATGTTGAAGTTAGATTATTCTTATGGTTATAGGAAGAGAGACAAGGGATATCTGGGCTGGAAGCCCACCGGCCCAATTCAGGCTCTGGCTACAGAAGGAAGATCATGTAATTAAATGTCTCTCCTCCAAGAAGCATTTCAGGGTGTTAGATTATCGTTACTAATGACTTTAAATATTATCATTCATTTGACAGAAACAAATCTTCCTTTGAGCACATAGAAACCACAAATGGAAAAGAGAATCTAGTAAGAAAACCCCTACTTTGGGGGATGATATTTCAAGCCCACATGAGATGTAATAGCATAAATATTTCTCACCCAATGGCTAAACAGCTACTTTTTTTTTTTTGAGTCAGAGTCCCACTATGTAGCCCATAATAGAGGGCAACCTCAAACTCTTGGGCTTAAGCAATTCTCTTGCCTCAGCTTCCCAGTAGCTGGGACTACAGGTGCCTACCACAACACCAGGATTTTTTTTCTTGTAGTTGTCATTGTTGTTTAGCAGGCCTGGGCCAGGTTTGAACCCACCAGCCCTGGTGCATGTGGCTGGCACCCTAAGCACTGAGCTATGGGCGCTGAACCACAGCTTTTTTCTATTAATTTCTTACTCTTTGGAATCTCACAAAAGTCCCACAATGTCTTGCCCTTTTCCAGATTCAAATGGCTCTGACAAAATAGTGCTCCTACAACTACAGAGCCACTAAGTATTAACATTATTTTTTAATAAGTATGTTCCCCATTTTCCACCTTCACTTATTCCCCCTCCCCCACACCTCTGCGAGTGGTTTTCTTGTGGTAACAAGTCACCATTACCTACTCATTTCCATACAGGGCAGCCATCTGGAATGGCACAGTGAAGAAAGATATTGCTGTTTCAGAAATCTCCCTCCCACGTGAGATATGTGAAGTGCAGAATTGGTATTTTTAGTTTTTAAATCTCTTTATCAGGAGTCTCTCCTTATCTATGTCATCTGTTCTGAAAAACGTGCAGCCACATCAATAATTTTATGGCTTCCCTTGCAAATCAAAATAAGTTTAAAACCTGTAACATTTTTTCTGTGAACACCTCTCCTCAAAAGTGATAGCCACAGGGACATGTACAGGTGTCTAAAGGGCAGTTAAACTAGTAGCTTTCTTTGTGCAGAATTTCAGCTACAGTACCAAATTTAATCTTATCTATTACTTGTTCCCTTGAGCATTAGCTACTTTGTTGAAAATTAAACAGGCAACAATAAGCGAGTGAATAGGGCACCAGCCCCATATACCGAGGGTGGCAGGTTTAAAACTGGCCACAGCCAAACTGCAACAAAAATAAATAAATAAACAGGTAAGAATATATTAGATGATTATTTAACAAAAGGCAATAGAGCACTGTGGTTAAGAAATCAAACCAGGCCGTCATATTCCAGCTCTTCCCCCTACCTCCCAGAAGACCTGGGGCAATTACCCAACCTCCACTGTGCTTCACTTATCTCATGTACAAAATAGGGATATGAAATAACCCACTTCAGGGCAGTGCCTGTGGCTTAGTGAGTAGGGCGCCGGCCCCATATACCAAGGGTGGCGGGTTCAAACCTGGCCCTGGCCGAACTACAACCAAAAAATAGCTGGGCATTGTGGCAGACGCCGGTAGTCCCAGCTACTCAGGAGGCTGAGGCAAGAGAATCACCTAAGCCCAGGAATTGGAGGTTGCTGTAAGCTGTGTGATGCCACGGCACTCTACCGAGGGCAATAAAGTAAAACTCCATCTCTACAAAAAAAAAAAAAAGAAGAAGAAAAGAAATAACCCACTTCAAAGAATCGCTGTGGGGATTTAACATGTGTTTTTAAGTAAAACACTGAGTCAGAACAGTGCCTGGCATATAGTAGCACTCAAATTTTATCTGTAGTAATATTAATGTTGTTTGTAGCTATGATAATATTAATATTACTATTATTCCTGAATGTGTACAACCATCAAAGTTATTCCATGGATGTATGTGTAAATTACATCATTCTTTACACAGTTACTAATTTTCATTACAAAGATTGTTGCTATACCACTGGATCAATTCTGCCTGAGAAATGCCAATACTTCAAATCTCCTCACCTTTACCTATTCACCTCTTGGTTTCAAATTCAACAAGAACTTGCATGTGTGAACAGAAAATGCCAAAAGTATTTACTTACTAAGGAGAATTCATCTTGACAGTCATTCACCACAGATCTCAAGCAGAGGATTCTACCTTCACTCACTTACTTTAGTTCATATTTCCTAGGGGTACATTACTCCTCATCGCAGGGTTACCTGTGCTTATGATTAATGCATTATAATGATCCATGCAATGTATGCATCTCTGAAACATTCTTTCATGCAGAGGCTGCCTCATAGATGGCTTAACATAGCACAAAGGAAACAAAGCTACTCATCCTTCTCCTGAGAATAAAAACAAATTCAAAACAATGAGGGAAATTATATATATGTACATATAGTTCTATGTACACATACATATTTTTAGATATAAGTAAAAATATATATAAACATTTGCTGCCTGTGCAACCAGCAATAAGGAGATGATTAAATAAATGATGCATCAATTTGATAGGTCATTTATGGTACAATTTTAAAATAATTATAACTGTACAGCAACACAAAGTTAAATGAAAAAAGCAGAACACAATTTTGTCTAGTTCATTACTGCATTGTTTAAGAAAGAAAAAATGGAGTACCTTTTTCTTTCAATAGGAAAATAGTTAAACAATATTATGATACTTACATGTTAGCAAAATTATGACCATCACTAAAAAGAAAGAGGAAAACCTTTATGTACTGACATAAGAAGGACTCCAAGACATATTATTAAGTGAAAAATGCAAGTCCCAGGACAATATGCAAAATAAGATCCCATTAAATCCAACTGGGAGGTTTGTATGTGCATACGTAAGTGTATCTGTATGTACAGGATCAAGGGTCTGAAAGATTACATACTAATTGCTAATAGGGATTACATCTAGGGAAAAGAAATGCATGAGATGGCTAAGAAAGATCAATATCTCCTCTAAATCTTTCTGTATTGTTGGAATTTTTCATAATGAGCATTATTCCTTTTATACTTTTAATAATTTTAAAATTATTATTATATCTAGGTTTTTAAAATAGACACAGAGACTGGGGGTAAATCAATGTATATGATGGAGTGGGAGACTGTTGACAATTTTTTCTGTATTCTAATTTATTGTCTTTAAGTTAGTATATGAGTGGCTGGGAAATAAATCAAAACAATAATAGCTGCTAATTGTTAATTGCTGACCAGTGGATGCTATTGGTGCCTAGTTTGGATCAAACAATTGCAGCAATTAACAATCCTTCCCCCCACTTCTGTTAATATCAGCAGAGAACTCATAACTGCCTCTTTCTCCAAGGAGCTGCCTCATTGTTCACAGTCTACCTTAGGAGCAGCCCTCAGCCAAAAATTGACTCAGGGATAAGGCTGGCTCCTGGTCTCAAGCTAGAACAAAATCTGTGTTGTGATTCATATTCTAGAGCATGGGTGTCCAACCTTTTGGCTTCTGTGGGCCACATTGGAAGAAGAGGAGTTTTCTGGGCCACATATTAAATATGCAAACACTAACAAAAAGCTGATGAGTAAAAAAAGACCATGTACTCTCTGTGGATTCTAGCTATCAGACCTGTCAGAAGCATAACCTGCAAATATCTTTTCCCATTCTAAAGGTTGTCTGTTTGCTTTATTTACTGTGCTCTTGGCTGTGCAAAAGCTTTTTATTTTGATCATATCCCAGTAATATAATTTTGGTGTTGTTTCAATTGCCAGGGGGGTCCTCCTCATAAAAAATTCTCCCAGGCCAATTTTTTCAAGCATTTTCCCTGCACTCTCTTCTAATATTTTTATAATTTCATGTCTTAAGTTTAGCTCTTTTATCCAGTGAGAATCAATCTTTGTTAATGGTGAGAGATGGGGGTCCAGTTTCATTCTTCTACAGGTCACCAGCCCAAACTAATCAATAAGAAAAGAACAAATAACCCCATTTCTTTTTGTCTTTTTTTTTTTTTTTTTTTTTGCAGCTTTGGCCAGGGCCAGGTTCAAACATGCCACCCCTGGTATATGGGGCCAGCACCCCACTCTTTGAGCCATGGGCACCACCCCAAATAACCCCATTTCTATGTGGGCAAGAGACTCGAACAGAAACTTCTCTGAAGAAGATAGGCACATGACCTACAAACACATGAAAAAATGCTCATCATCCTTAATCATCAGAGAAATGCAAATCAAAACCACTTTGAAATATCATCTAACTCCAGTAAGATTAGCTCACATAACAAAATCCCAAAACTACAGATGTTGGCATGGATACAGAGAGAAGGAAATACTTCTACACTGCTAGTGGGAATGCAAGCTGATATGGCCTTTTTGGAAAGAAGTTTGGAGAATACTCAAGGAACTAAAAGTGGACCTACCATTTGACCCTGCAATCCCCCTATTAGGTATTTACCCAGATGATCAAAAATCATTTTACAACAAAGACATTGGGGAAAAAAAAAAAGACATTGGCACCAGAAAGTTTATTGCAGCCCAATTCATAATTGCCAAGTCATGGAAGCAGCCCAAATGCCCATCAACTCATGAATGGATTAACAAACTATGGTATATGTATACTATGGAATACTATGCAGCCACAAAAATAAGATGGAGACTTCACATCTTTTATGTTTACCTGGATGGAGCTGGAACATATTCTTAGTAAAGTATCTCAAGAATGGGGGAGAAAAAGTATCCAATGTATTCAATACTGCTATGAAATCAGTATATAGGCTTGGCACACTTAGCACAGTGGTTACAGCACTAGCCACATACACCAAGACTGGCAGGTTCAAACCCAGCCCAGGCCAGCTAAACAATAACAACTGCAACAACAACAAAGAAAAAATGGCCAGGCATTGTGGCAGGCACCTGTGGGCCCAGCTACTTGGGTGGCTGAGGCAAGAGAATCACTTAAACCCAAGAATTTGAGGTTGTTGTGAGCTGTAACACCACAGCACTCTACCAAAGGCAACATAACAAGACTCTGTCTCAAAAAAAAAAAGAAAAGAAAGAAATCAGTATATAATCACCTACACATTCTTAGGAATGATAAAACATAACTATAGTCCAGAAAGGAGGGAAAAGGAAGGTGAGGGGAGGGGGGAAGGGTATTTGGGGGGACCTAACCTAATGTTCATAATGCAATGATACATTTCTAAACTATTATGAATAGAGTATGAATGTCTTACCACAACAAATAAGTGAGGAGATGGTATTATGTTAATCAATTAGAGGTAAGCATTCTACATTGTATATCAAATCAGCACATTGCACCCCATTAATGCATTAAGGTACACAGTTATGATTTAATAAAGAATTTAAAAAAATAAAATAAAAGGTCATGCATATGTTTTGTGATATCCACCACCACAGATAAGCAAAAAAGTTCTCACTTAAAATTCCTAACTATTGGCTTGGCACCTATAGCTCAAGCAGCTGGGGCTCCAGCCGCATACACCAGAGCTGGTGGGTTTGAATCCAGCTCAAGCCTGCCAAACAACAATGACAACTACAATCAAAAAATAGCCAGGCATTGTGGCAGGGACCTTTAGTCCCAGCTACTTAGGAGGCTGAGGCAGGAGAATCACTTAAGCCCAGGAGTTGGAGGTTGCTGTGAGCTGTGATGCCACAGCACTCTACCAGGGCGACAGCTTGAGGCTCTGTCTCAAAAAAAAATAAATAAAAATAAAAATCCTAACTATGTAGTGGCCCATTCAGAGAGTCTTTTAAAATCAATAAGCAGGCCCCAAGTTTGCAATCACTAATATCAAAAATGTACATATCTAATTAATGAAACATCTTTGGAGGTTTTTTATATTTTTTATTATACAAATAAAAGTGGGAAACATAAAACTAGTGAGATATTTGACATGGCATTTGAGAAACTAATGCATCAATAAATTCAATGGCTGTAGTTGGAATTCTCAGTGAGTTTTCAAGGTGTTCACCAGATATTTTGTTTCTAATTTTACTCTTAATATGCTTCATTCTTGAAAATAATTGCCCACAAATGTAGGTGCTACCAAAAAGGGATGACATGAATAAGGCATGATTGTGAAACAAGAGATATTTGTCCCTGGGAAGACAGGACCCATAAAAGTTCAGTAAAGAGGACAGCATCTGTGGCTCAGTGGATAGGGCGCCAACCCCATATACCGAGGGTGGCAGGTTCGAATCGGCCCTGGCCAGCTAAAATAGCAGTGGCAACTGCAACAAAAAATAGCCAGGCATTGTGGCGGGTGCCTGTAGTCCTAACTACTTGCAAGGCTGAGGCAAGAGAATGGCTTAAGTCCACAATTTGGAGGTTGCTGTGAGCTGTGACACCACAGCACTCTATCAATGGCGACAGAGTGAGACTCTGTCTCAAAAAAAAAAGTCCAGTAAAGAGACATGATCAAATTTTTCTTTAAATTGAATGTCAGATTGCAGTTCTATCCCTTCCACTTGAAAATTGGCAGGTAACATATTTATGTTGACTAAAAATGGAGTTGCAAATGAACCAAAATATTGATTATTTTCCCGGAAATCTTGAAATCTGTTTTCAAATTCTTGTATCTAATTGAAAAGCAAGGCTGCACATTTTTCCCTTTTCACAGGACCATGTTTGGTCAATGTGTCAAAATGTATGAAATTGTTTGCATTAATTTGACTTTGCCATAATTTTACTTTCTTTTGGAATGCTGCTGTGGTTTGAAACATGGTATTGAGAAGTTGATTTTCACCTTGAAGAAGCATGTTTACCACATTTAAATGAGCAGTTAAATCCACTAAAAATGCTAAATCTGTAAACCAATTTTCATCTTCAACTTCTGGCACAAATTTAGTTTTTGATACCATAAACAACTTGATAACATGTTGCAAATCATAAAATCCTTCAATATTTGTCCTCGATATAGCCATCTTACTTACAAAAAGTAAATGATGTCACCATAGACAGCATCAAAACTTTTAAGGAATTCCTGGAATTGGTGATGATTCAATGCCTTGGCCCTTATGGGCACACAGTCTAAATGATGACTTGCATGACATTATCCATTTTTAAAGCTTTTGTACATAAATTTTCTTGATGTACTATGCAATGATACTTTACCAAATCTGAAATTTGGTAAAGCAAATTGCACTGTCTTCTACTAATTTCACAAGTCCCTCTCTTTTACCTATCATTGCTGGGGCACCGTTTATAACTATAGCAGATATGTTGACAATGGACAAAGAAAATTCTGCTTCATATAAATCTCTTGATTTAATTGTGCATTTTAATGGCACTAAAGAAACCATTTCTTCAGTGATATTATATTTGTCATCAATACTTCTAATAACAATGGCAAGATGAACTATATTTGCAGCACCAATACTGTAATCCATCCCCAAGGCATAAAATTCAAAATTAGCAGCTTTACCCTCCAAACTTCTTGTGATAGATTTTCCAGTTTCTTCAAGTCACCTGGCTATCCTTTGGTGAAACAAACTGAGATACTTTGCTAAGTATCTTGAAATACTTTGCTAAGAAGAATATTTTCCAGCTCCATCTATGTAAACATGAAAGAGGTAAAGTCTCCATCTTTCTCTATGGCTGCATAGTATTCCATGATATAAACATACCACACATTGTGGCCCAATTCATAATTACTAGGTCATGGAAGAAGCCCAAGTGCCCATCAATGCATGAATGGATCAATAAATATCCCCCTTTTTTGCAGTGCAAATTATATCTACCATGTTTTCCATGCATACTTAATAAACTCACCATCAGTTAATGGTTTTGAATTCTTTTGCTATTAAATACACTACCATGTAACTAATTTATACAATGGAATCTGTCTGAGTTGTAACTTTTTTAAAAAGTTGTTGTTGAAAAGATAGACTTTTTTCAATTCCATTCTTTTGTCCTTACAACACAATCCTTCATAAGTATCAATTCTGGCAACATATTTTTGCATGTAATACCTTTTCAAATTAATTAAGTGGAGTGCCTTACTATTGGCCTTGACAAAAACGTAGTCATCTGTCTACTTTCCATTCAATCCTCTTTTGTACATAATTTTCTTTTTTTTTTTTTTTTTTAAACAGAGCCTCAAGCTCTCGCCCTGGGTAGAGTGCCTTGGCATCACAGTTCACAGCAACCTCCAACTCCTGGGCTCAAGTGATTCTCCTGCCTCTGCCTCCCAAGTAGCTGGGACTACAGGTGCCCACCACAATGCCCAGCTATTTTATGATTGCAGCCATCATTGTTGTTTGGCCAGCCTGGGCTGGATTCAAACCCTCCAGCTCAAGTGTATGTGGCTGGTACCTTAGCCGCTTAAGCTACAGGCGCCAAGCCAATTTTTCTTTTTTTTGAGTTCTGTTTTCTTTTGAGATGCTACAAACCCATGCTGGGATTAAAAAGTTAATAATAGATTAGGGACTTTATTTGATTTTATTATGAAAATTAATTGACAGGAAAATAGAAAACAAGGCTTGGACCCTTCCACATCTTGGCTCCCAATGCAGGGTAAGAAGAAAGGTGATTATAAAGTGTGATAGGCAATGTGTCAGATGCCACTAAGGTGTGGAAGTGCCCTTAATAACCGAATAAGAATGCTTACCCGATTTCTAAATAACATTATACACGTAATGTTGCAGTAAGTTGAAATAATATTGATATTCACTGCCTTGCCAAGTCATCATGAGCACATGTAGCATCTGATGGTGTCAATTCAACTGTCTTTGCTTGAAAGATAACATGTTGGAAGCCAAAAACCATGGTAAAACTGAAGCCTCAGGTGCATACACATAGTGTGAGACAGTATGTATGTTTATTTTACATGATACTGCAACACAGCATCATTGCCTACAAAGTTCATACTTGAGAACCATGCAATCAAGTTCCACCAAAATTTTTTAGTAAGTTGACAATTTTGTGTTTGGCCACATTCATAGCCATCCTGGCCACATGTGGCCCTCAAGACACAAGCTAGACACCCGTGCTAGAGCTTCCATGGTATCAAGTTGAAACTGATGTCTCCTGAGACCACATTTATGCTTAATTATTTCTCCTGCTATATTAGTCATGGTTCTCCAAAGCAACAAAACCAACAGGAGAGAGAGAGAAAGAGAGAGAGAAATTACAAGAAATTGACTCAAATGATTATGGAGGCTGAGAAGTCCCAACATCTGAAGTCAGCAAACTGGAGACCCAAGAAAGCTGATAGTATAGTTCCAGCCTGAGTCTGAAGGAAAACCAATGATGTATATTCTAGTCCAAGACCATGTCCAAAGGCAGGAAAAAATTGATATCCCAGATGAAAAGCAGTTAAGCAGAGAGAGTTAATTTTCCCTTACTCTGCCTTATTGTTCCACTCAGGCATTCAGTGGATTGGATGTGGCCCACCTACACTGTAGAGCACAATCTGCTTCACTCAGTCTACTGATTAAATGTTAATCTCATTCAGAAACACCCACACAGACTCACCAAGAATCATGCTTAACCAAACATTTGGGTGCCCCATAGCCCAGTCAAGTTAGTGTGTAAAATTAACCATCACATCTGCCTTATTATTTTTTTCTATCACATGCCTTCTCCTGAAAGCACTTCTCTAATAAATCCCTTGAATAAGAATTCCCATCTCATACTCTGCTTCTAGGGAAAATGACTCATGCTTCAAGAAAGCTAAGCATCAATATTCATTATTCACTTTTCATGGCATAAAGCAGCACAGCATGGTAGGAAGTAATCCATCATAATAATTCAAAATACATATATTAGTTGTTTGACCTTAGGCCAGGTACAATATCTCTCTCAAGTTCAGTTTCCTCATCTATAAAATGGGATAATTGTGGTATTCTGAAATTTAATCAACTTGTGAGGATTAAACTGTTCCATTCCTAAGTATATTTTGAATGAATGGGTGGAGAAAATGCACACAATGTTCATATATCAGGATTTGGTGCAGAGTAAAACCTCAATAAATATTATCTAATGATATTCACATGTCAGTTAGAGCTGCTCTCTTGAGAACTAGTCAGCTTGGAACACACCAAGACCTTTGAAAGTCTGAGTCTTTGCCAGCCTTCTGCAGATTCCCAGGGGCTCCTAATTCCTCTAATTTCTGTCTCCTGGTATTTGTGTCTACTCACCAGTCCAGACACACAACTCCACCCCTTTCCACTTGCATAACACACACACACACATACACATATATACAACTTAACTTTCCCCACGTTAGTAAACTTAGATGACTTTACCAAAGATGGGAGCAGGAGCAGGGGAAGACAAGTAGACTGTCTGAGGACACAAAAATTCAAGAACGTTTCACATCATAGCAACACATACAATTTTTAAAAGTCAGGAATTAATTGGGGAGCACTACAGTTCTTAAAATGCCCTCTGGCCCACCACCACCAGCTTGCTGATTCACTGACCTCATAACCTTTCTGCTCCCCACTTTTACTGGCTCCTCTTGTCTCTCTCCTCCTCTCTCCCCATTCTTCATCCTCTTGTAAAAACAAGAGAGCTCTTCCAGTATATACTCACCATTCAATTCCTGCCCCTAGACTTTCACAGCCAAATCCAAGCACTAAACAGAAAAGGTATCATCCTTGAACAAGACTCATCCTCCTTAAAAATGAGCTTTCATTAAAATCATGAAATTTTTGTCCCTCATCCTTCTAATTTTTGTCCCTTACCTTCATTTTACAAAGGAGGAAATCAAGACTAAAAGACATTAGGTTTCTTGCTCAAGTCAAAGGATAGAACTAGAATTCGAACCTAGGTCTGCTTAATTCCACAGACAGCACTCTCAAACACTACACTACCAAAAAAAAAAAAATCCCCAAGAGTCCATTTGGCAATATTCAAGTCTGTGGCAACAGTCTGTCCCATAACCTTAGCCAGCTGTCCCTCAGAGATATGCCAGCACTTCAAGGGGCTTAGGCAAATAGCATGAATTATTCAGCACAAACTAACAGTCCTATTACAGAGACAATGCAACAAACATAATCCACCATCTTCTATGAAGGGTGTTGTTCATATTCATTTGAATTCCATATTCTTTTATTTCTTCAGACACATTGTTTGTGCATACAAGTTTTTAGAATCTTTCTACTTGAAATTATAGAATGTAATAACTTGGTGCATAATGAAATTCATGTTCAATAGGAGTATGATGATTTACTAAATTAATGACAATACGAGAAGATGGAGTAGTAGGAGGTATAGAGGCCACAGAATGGGTAGATATCTATTGTTGAGGGGTTTTAATACCAATTTCACCTGAGCCTAGAAAAGGTGAATTCAGCCTTTATTACATAATGATGGTCCCCTAGACCTAAACTCATATTCGTTTTACCACTCTTCTATGAGAATTAACTTATTCCAAAAGACAAAGTATTTGTTTTCATTTTCTTTTTTTTTTCAAAGAAATTTTTTAATCATTGAGCTGTTTCAGGCCCTTAAAAAAAGGAAGGAATGTTCAAATGACAGTGAGCTGAAGGCTTCAATAACATTGATCCTTAGCCAGACCACTGGCTCTGAAAACATCAATAACAAGGTCTTCCTACTTTGACAAAATAAGATCCTAGGGTCAACATCAGTTCTTATCACATATCAGTATTGAGCTCCATGTTTAGAAGGAATTGCCATAATTCTGGAAACATTTGCAAAGGGAGCAATATCCAGTGGCAAAAATTTATATTTTGAGGCCCTGAAGTAAAATTGCAAAGTAACCTCTTATGTCTTCATCAAACCCCTCCTCTAGTGAATTCCCCAATGTCTTCATCAACAGCACCCCCCCCCATCCTTCAGTAAATTTCCTAAGAATTACAAGAACCTTTTAGATAATTAGGGGTTTAAAAGAATTTTCCTAGGACATTCAGCCTATTTTTATCCCAAATATGTCACAAATCAGCAGTGTGGCTTTGCGTAAGACATTAGATGACTGTAAGCCTCAGTATCCTCCAAGAGATTGGCATTCACATTCTCTAGAGCTCTGTCTTGGTCCACTCAGGCTGCTACAACAAAAATACCATAGACTGGGTAGCCCATAACAACAGAAATTCATTTCCAATAATTCCAAAGGCTGGGAAGTCAAAAATCAAGGCATCAGTGGATTTGGTACCTGACAAGGACCTGTCCCCTGGCTCCCAGGTGGTGCCTTCTTGTTCCATCCCCATATAGTAGAAGGAGCAAATGAGTTCACTCGAGCCTGTTTTATAAGGGCACTAATCCCATTTATGAGGGCTCTGCCCCGCTGACCTAATCACCTCCTAAAGTTCCCCACCTCTTCATACTATTACATCAGAGATTAGGTTTCAACATATGAGTTTTAGGGGGACACAAACATTTAGATCATAGCAAGCTCCTAGTGCTGGTGCTTCACGGTTCAGTCAAACTCAGAGAGGAAAGAAATGGTAAACTTGAATATGTAGAATTGGTGTTAGGTCTAAAAGCCCATTTCTCAGAAGTTAGAACTGTGGGTGGTGCAGCCACCATATCACCATCTCTAGACTCAAGTTCCCTCCTAAATTGGACAAGCTAGTCCTGTTCAAGAGGAAGAACAGGGGCCCCAGGAACAGCCTCTACCCAGAGAAGCAGGCTCTTCTTACTTCACTCAAAAAAATTCTCTGAGATCTTTTAAAAAGAAAAACAATCGTTAAATAAAAATGTACCTTTGGGTATTAGCCTATTTGGTAAGAGAATGGAAAGCTTAGATACAAGAGGGTCTAATAATTTCTGCATTTCTTACTTGAACAACAACAAAAACCAACTTTAAACAAATAAAAAAGGACCCCTTACAAAGGTTCATGAGAGAAATCAGTATAGAATTTCAAGGACATCTCTTGACTGGGACTCAGAAGATACTGAGAATTGGATTGAGAGGATAGTCCTTAACGTCAAAAGTTTATCTGATGTGTGTCAGACCTTCTGAATACCCAGCCTCCACATCTCTATCAGCCATGCTGTCACTCTTTCCTCCTATTTTAAGCTTCATTCTTAACCTTGATGCCTCAGATAAATCTGGGAGCACTCAGGACAAGTCCAAGTGGCACGGGAATTGAGCCCAGAATGATCCAACACGGGCTGGGAATGTGGAGAAGGCAGGAGACCAAACAAAGAGACAAGAGGTGGCAATCAGTCTGCCATGCACACAGCTGTGCTTAGGGCCAAAGCAAGGAGAGCCCAATGCCCTACTCCAGGACCTGCTCTTCTCAGGATATCAGGGAAGGCCTTTTTGAAGCCACACCGATAAGGAGCTGGGCCTGTGAGGTACAGGAACAGTACATTCCAGTTGAAAGGAACACACAATGTACTGAAATGCATAAGATGTTTAGAAACATAAGAAGAGCAATGAGGCTGGAAAGCAGTTTGTGGGGTGTAATGGCTGTGGGTGAGGTTAGAGAGGTGGGCAGAGGCCAGCTCAAACACAGCCTTTGCCTCATGTTGGATTCCCATGAGCAAGGATGCAAATGCAAGTGGTTTATCTGGCGTAAGTATGAGAAAGAAGGAAAGTGAGACAGAGAGAAGGAAGGCAATACAAGATGTGTTAGCAAGCAGTTTATCACTGCGGGAAATTGGGGCTTGCTGCGGGGACTAACACCACCACACATGGTGAACCCTCTCCTCTCCTCCAAAGGCAAAGACACAAAGGATCTGGCTAGCCCCACCTCCCTGAGAAGTTTACACCTAAGACCCTAACTTCCTGGGCAAGCTGTGGAAGAGCTTTCCCCCATTTAAAAGGGGGCTCTAACTGCCCCTAGGCACAGATGCCATCTTTGCACTGCCCTAGTGGGTCGCCCTCACCTTTTAATAAACCTTTTCTGAACCTCTCCTCTCCTGCCTCAGCCTCATCTCTGGGCTTACACCTTAAAGGACTCACTCCCAGGCGGACTTCAGTAAGCACACCTCAGATTTCTAACACCTGAAAGGCAAGACAGTTGAGATATTTATCCACCAACTCTTACCCATCACGAGTTGAGACCCTCTCCTGAGGCATCAACTCTCAGAGACTTTCTGCCTGCCCTGCTAGCAACCAGAAAACCTCCAATGGAGAGTTTTAGGTGACTGCAGTGGAAAGCTCTTATTCAGGTGCAACAAGTCTCAGGCGGATGTGGGTAGGAAATGACATTTGTGCCAGCCTTGTTGATAAAAGACTTTGAATTTTATCTCAAGTGCAATCGGAAGCCTCTGCAAGGTATTAAAGCTGGGCATCGACCCTTTCCAGTTCACACCCAAGATGATTGTTCTTGCTGCTGTGTAAAGAATGGGTGAAGAGAACGGTGGCAGCACAAGGAGAAGGTGTCTTTCCTTTCAAAACCCCAAATAGTTCACATCTAAGAGGTTGCCCCAGCCCACTTTCACAGAAGCTAACCTCAAGCATCTCCTGACCTCATCCAACCTTCAGCCATCACCTCCTAACATCTCCCTCCCCTTTTCTTTCGGACAATCTAGGTTCAAATTCTAACTCTCCTATTTAATTCCTATGTAACTGTGACAAATTACTTAACAATGTCAAGGCTATAAAATGGGAATAAAATTCCTTCCATAGAGAGTTTTGAGCAATAAGCAAGATATTAAAGGCGTAGCTCAGGTACCTGGCACATAATGAGTGGTCAATTAATAGGTGTGCACTGTGATTATTATTATTATTAATGTTCAAGGAATATTCAAAAATGCCCTCACCACAGAATAGTCCCTTATGGAATCCGAAAGAAAGTAAAGCTGAAACACACACACAGTTTTGTTTATTCTGATGATCTTTCTGGCTTGAAGTAACCCAACTCAAGGTTTTCTCTCAGTATCCTGAATATCTGAGTACTGGCCGCACGCACTGTTCCCTAACATCTAAGAAATCGTTTGACTTATTGTCAGGGCACTTCATAACGTCAGCATAAAAAACATCAAACAAAATTTAAGGAATATTAAACAACCACCTGATATTCCTAGTGCCAAAGTCAAAGAGGAGCATTTCTTTCTGTTTTAAAGATATCTGATAGGGAGAAAATAGTAATTTTCTCTGGAAACCCAAGTGTTATGAGCAAAAACCATGAATATGGTATCAAGGACTAGGTCCCACCTGCTCTTCTCCATTTAAGTGAACAGCATAACTTCAGCAGCAATTAAAAGCTAACAGTTTGCCAATAATGAGCTCCTCAGAAAAAAGATAGATTAGAGGCTATTTGGGACTTGTTTGGTTTTGACTTACACCCACTCCCTACTAAGTAAAATTAAAAATGGACCAAACACTACACTCCTCATTTATTTAAACAAAAGTGGAAAATTGCAATACTGACCATATAGACTGACCTTTGTGCCAGGCAGTACATCTGAAAAACTGAAGGTGAGGCATGCTTCTTACACCATAACTGGCCTTTCCCTGCCACGCCCCATGATTACTAAGCATGCTGACTGTGTGGATACACTTCTATCAGAGAATAATTTAAAGAATATTGAACTTGGAATCAGAAGACTACATCTCTGGACCTCAACTTTGTCATCAGTAAACTCAGAGTGTTGAATTGCAGAGTGATAAGAAATCTTTGGACTTAAATACTCTATGCTGTTAGGTGCTTCCAAGACAACTAACCCAATGTTCACCCCTGGGGGGAAAAAATGTGGGGGCCTCTTAACTTTTTCAGAAAGGAATAAAAGTGGTGAAAAAGAGTAAAGGAAGGACACAAAGGGAGCAGGAAATAGTAACCATCCTTGCAAAGAGGATCTCCAAAGCCCCTGGGAAGAAGTTACATAGTAGAAATGAGGAATCACTCATGTGGCACATCCTTCTACCCACACTGAAAAAAATGAAAAGTTTATCTTCTCTAAAATTCTAAAAGATCCAAACTTCATATCACGTATTCAACTTTCAAAGCAGTTTCAACATCATTTCAATATTTGCCAACATTCTCAGCATCCTTCTGACTACCTAATAAATTTAGCATCTCTCCCAGAGTTTGTATGTTGGAGCACATACTTCTCTTAGTGTTTTATTTAAAGCTGTGTTCTGTCTCTGCACACCTCAAAATTATAAGGACTGTGGTTCTTTGAGATTGTATTTGACAGTTTCTTCTATCAGCTCCACCCTCATGTAGACCCACAATGTTCTTTTGCCAATTCCATCCCCTGGAGGAGGAAAAACTGAGTGTCTTAAAAGTTCAGAGGGATGGTCAGCTTCAGTGAATTTCCTCTTCTCTTATTAATACACAAAGACAGTAGGTTGTGGTGGCTCATGCCTGTAATTGTAGCACTCTGGGAGGCCAAGGCAGGTGGGTTGCCCTGAACTCAGAAGTTCAAGACCAGCCTAAGCCAGAGTTTAGTTGCGCTGAAATCAGAAGTTTGAGACCAGCCTAAGCCTTTTTTTTCTCTACAAAAAACAGGCAGATGTTGTGGCAGGCACCTGCAGCCCCAGCTACTTGGGAGGCTGAGGCAAGAGAATCGCTTTAGCCCAAGAGTTGGAGGTTGCTATGAGCTATGATGTCATGGCACTCTACCAAGGGCCACAAAGTGAGACTCTGTCTCAATAATAAATAAATAAATAAGAAATAAAAGAAAATTAAAAAATAAATACACAAAGACAAAGCAAACATAGGAGTACCACGAATACATGGTTAAGCCTAAGCTGTCAAAGTTGGAGATGGAACAGGCTCATTGTAACAGTGATTATGCCCATTCCTGCCACAGGTGTTTTGTTCCTGCCATTTTGAAGCTAATATAGGAAAATGATTCTCAAACTTGAATGTGGATCAGAATCACCCAGCGGACATGTTGAAACATAAATTGCCACCTTCCCCCACCCACTAAGAGGTTTTGATTACATAAATCTAGTATGGAGACTGAGAATTTGCATTTCTTACTGGCTCCCAGGTGCCCCAGATGCTGGTGGGCCAGCAGACATACTTTGAGAATCACAGGTATGGGGAAATCTGTGAGCTACCAGTAAGTCGGAGCCTGCTCTTTCCTGAGATCAAAAGAATTCAGAAAATAAAATCTGAGCTCATTTTATTTCTTCATTAAATTCAAATACAATTAACATTTACTGAGTTATGTGAGGCACTGGGTTAAAGGCTTTCCAACACTTTTAATTCTCATAACAGCCTATGCTATAGCTATTGTCATCCACATTTTAAAGAGAAGTAAATGGAGGCTGTGGAGAGATTAAGTAACTTCCTGGAGACTGCAGAGCTAGTAAGCAGAACAGCCAGAATTCAAGGTCAAGTCTTTGGTCCTAAGTCTGTCAGGTGACCTCAATAATGCTGTAAATTCCCACTCTCCATGAGGCAGCCAGAGGATTGAGAGTGGAAATTGTAAATGGCATTGATGGAGGATGGGACGTTGCTGCCGAGGGGCATTAAAGGAACTCTCTTCACTTGCACATCTGGCTAAGTGGGCTAAGACACACCAATTCCTTTCCCTGTACCTCAGCTCTGCCAACTGTGAAATAAAAGACCAAAATAGTTGCCACCTACCCCCCAGCTTGTTCCCAAGAATGAGATAAGAGCTCGCAGCTATTATATAAAAAGCACTTTTCTTTCCAAACTCTCAGCTTGCTGAGAAGTCTGAAAGGCTCCAAGTCTTCTAAAAGATGGGGCTCACCCTTCCCCTCTTGAGCCTCCCGCAGTGGTCACCCTGTTCTCCCATCCTCTGACCTCTAGCCCTCCCCTGTGACTGGATTACTAACATGCTGGAAACTCAAAGTTCAATACTTGTTGCCACAATGATGTGTGTATTTCAGAACTTCCATTTGTTCCTGCAGGGTGACTGATGGGAGATTTTTCTGGCAGCTCAGTTGGACACATTTTTAGGTGTTCTCCAGATTCTGCCCTCAATCTGTACCTCACAGGCCCCTGAGGCATACGCTGGAGGCTCTGCCTGCCAAGCAACTGGCAGGAGGCATGTCACACCTATTTTGTAAGTTGCGACAGGCTCATGTCATGAGCCTCATCCTCTCAGAATTAAGATCGTTTGTGGTGCTTAGCTGATCTCCTCCAACGAACTGAGAGAAACTCTCAGGTTCTGCGTTAGTCAAGGGCTGAACCATCCAGAGAATACATAAGTGTCCCAGAGTCAAAATGAGCAAATCAAAGATTGATTCCTTTTGGTTTCCTTTTCTTGGCTCTGTATCTCAAAGGGATGGCCAGCCTTCCTTTTCCCCATGCTCTCCTTGTGGCTGTTTGTTATTAATGGACTGAAGCAAGACCCTGAAAGCACTGTTCTTGCTCTGAAGTTCTGATTGTAATGGAAACAGTCGCCAGGGGGTGAAGTGTCACTGTGGTTATCTAGTGATCAAGGACAGCATGCCGGGGAGAGAGAGAGAGAGCAGCCAGAGTCTCTGACTGTCACTACATGCCTCATTCCGCCTCCACTCTCCCTGCCCTGCCAGTGGCTAATTGATTTGTGAAAATGCTTGGAGGTAGTCTAAGTGAGAAAGACACTTTATATCTGCTCACAACAAATCCTTGGAGGAACAAAAAAAGTCCATTTCAAGCACAAATTTCCCTATTTGACTCTTTCCTGCTTTCAATTCCCAATTAGCTAAATCTTCGGCACCCAAAGAACTAAGAAGGCAAAAAATCTTCTGATGGCCAGTTCCTGCCAAACGAAGAGGATGGCACATGAAAAAAAGAAACTAGAATAAAGGATAAAAATGAGGAACAGGAAAGCAAGCAGTAAGAAAAGAAAATGGCTCTATAGCCTAAAAGCTACAGTTTAAGTGAATAAGCAGAATCAAAAGTCAACAAGTTATAATGGTGACCAGTAATGAGGGTATCTCACCAAAAACCAGAACCCTATGGTGCAGCCTCCTGGCAACTTCACTTAACACAAGAAAATTCTAGTAGACTGAATTTTTTACCTCTAGCCATCTACACAAAGACTCAGAAGTGCTGTCAGCCTTTTGTAAGTCCATCCCCCCAAAAGGACCAAAGGGTTGGTTTGGGATTTCATTCTGCCCAACGGGGGAGGAGACTTCCATTCTGACTTTCCAGTTTTGCTTCTGCCTACAATGCCTTTGCTTTTCAAAAACAGTTTGCCAGTGTTGCTGAAAAAGTCAAAGGAGTATTGATAACTGAGCTTTTCTCGCAATCTGCTTCTTTTTTTTTTTTTTTTTTTTGAGATGGAGACTCAAGCTGTCCCCCTAGGTAGAGTGCTGTGGCATCACAGCTCACAGCAACCTCCAACTGCTGGGCTCAAGCGAGTCTCCTGCCTTAACCTCCCAAGTAGCTGGGACTACAGGCGCCCGCCACAATGCCTGACTATTTTTTGGTTGCAGATGTCATTGTTGTTTGGCGGCCCGGGCTGGATTCGAACCTGCCACCTTAGGTGTATGTTGCTGGCGCCTTAGCCACTTGAGCCACAGGTGCCAAGCCGCAATCTGCTTCTTGTAGGTGAACCTGGCCCAACCTCCCCTGTTGCTGCGTGATCTCAGGATACCCTTGAGTAAAAGCCAGGGAAGTCATGCCTGGGCCTTTTTTACATGCATATGTTAATTTTTTTAACAACTGAGATAAGGAGACTAAATTCATTCATTTATGTGCTCAGTATTTATTAAGTACCAGAAATATGCCAGACTCATAAGTAAAACTTATTTTTAATCATTAATTGTAACATTTGTTCTGTAGAAATAACCAGTACAATGTCTCAGAGCAGTATGCCATGAGATAGGAGACGGAGAGAGAAAATGAAGGAATCTACTTTTCCCTTTTACAGCCTCAAAGTTTCACGGAGCAAGGATAATAGACAGAGCTCTGGGGCACTGAGCTATTTATAGGCTACTAACTACATTGAATTGCTTTAGCAACTCCTATTCCAATGGCTTAAATCTGATACAACACAGAACACCATACAACTTTCCAGAACCATCTATGTGAAGAACACATTAAGTGCAACCTCATTTAGGGTATTTTCTAAAATACATATGCAGGTGAGAATTTTTTTCTTTTTTTTTTTTTTTTTTTTGAGACAGAGTTTAACTTTGTAGCCCTCGGTAGAGTGCCGTAGTGTTACAGCTCACAGCAACCTCAAACTCTTGGGTTTAAGCAATTCTCTTATCTCAGCCTCCTGAGTAGCTGGGACTACAGGCACCCGCCACAATGCCCAGCTATTTTAAGAGACAGGGTCTCAGTCTTGCTCAGGCTGGTCTTGAACTCCTGAGCTCAAGCAATCCATCTGTTTCTGCCTCCCAGAGTGCTAGAATTACAGGCATTGAGGATTTTTATTTTAATGAATTTTAAAGATACTTGGAGGTTATTCTCCCACCCATTGCTGGGTTCTCTCAAGCCCCACAGGTGTCCAGGAAAACACATCAGAAACAAGTTCAAAAAAAAAAAATCATGGCTTATCTTTTTAACCTTTTGCAAAGTTAATCTAATTGCTACTATTCCTGTTCTATAAAATGGATAGATCAAATATTTCTTGTCCAACTTCACAGTATTCAAATCTATCCTTTATTACCATATAGACAAGGTAATGTGATCATAATAAAAAGAAGTTGTACTTGGACAGCCCTTACTAATTTATAAACATTTTATAGTTTATGAGAGCATTTTCTCATTTAAGTAAGAGAACTTTCAATACTCATTCAACGAACACTATTGACAGCCCACCCAACCCCCATAAGTATCCTGTGCCTACCTCAGTACTTGGCAGATAGGGAATAAGATGCAATCTCTGCCCTTAGAAGTCTAGAGTCCAATGGGTTTGAAAAACAAGGCAACAATGATTACACTGAGTACAATTGAGAAATGCATATATAAAGGTAGAGGTAGACAGAAGAAGGAAAATAGATATACAAGAATTTAAAGTTTAAATGGTATTGGGGAGGTTCAATTTACTTGTAAGTTTCTAGACATCGGGCATGTGCATAGATGGAAAAAATCATAAAATTTTTTTGATGATGGTGACAAGTCTGAAGGTGGCTGCTATTATGGTAGAAGGGATGCTGGTGATAGAGGTGGTGATGCTGGTTGCTGGTGGGTTTCAGAAGATTGAATGTTCATTGGTTGATTGGAATTGGTGTCCTTTCCTGTTACATTGCCAATTCCTAGCCATCCCTAAGACCTCTCTCTCCTTAGCCTGACATTCCAGTGGCTCACCATTGAGCCAATATACAACCAGCAAGAGCAACAATTACCACACAATGTCAGCAGTGACTGCCTCTTCAGTGACAAAACTTGTGCTGAAGAACTGACAGCCTGTGACCACTTACAGATGCACCCAAATGCCAAGAAATCAGAAAGGAAGCCCTCTGCTCAAACCTGCCTTAGATTAGTTGAGCACCATTTGCATGAACAGGAGAAGCAACAGTAACTTTGAGGAGGGTAAGAAGGCCCAAAAGGGAAGAAACTAAACATGAATTAAAAGCAGATGACACATGCCCCTGGCTCATTGAGCTCCACAAAAAAAAAGAGCATGAAAAAAGTTTCTTCCGGAAGGGTGATTATCAGAAAGGAAAAAGAAATGATTGCAATAAATCCTAGCAAATGCTAGCAAAAGAAAACATTGGACAATTTATTGGATAAATATTCAGTAAGATTGATCCACCTCTGAGTTGCTGTAAAGAACAGCTAATAAAAAAAAGATTGTCAAGGACACTGTAAACATAGAACTAACCAATAATAAGAACATTAATAATAAAGGAGGGCCGGGTGAGGAAAAGGAAGAACAGAGAGAGGGAAGAAGGGAGTCTTGGCATATGACACAATTGGGGGGCAAGACACAATTGTAAGAGGGACTTTACCTAGCAAATGCAATCAGAGTAACCTGGTTTCTTGTTTCCTCAATGAATCCCCAACAATAAAAAAAAGAAAAGAAAAGAAAAGAAAATTTGTTAGACATAAAAAGATAGTTTAAGACTGGGGGAAAGAAAAAAAAAAAAAAGAGGGCTTAGGAATGAAACCAATTCAATCAAGACCAAAAATGTTGAGCAACAAGCACTGAAAAAAAGAAAACAGATATGACTGCCTGGAGATGGTCCAAACAAACAAGAACCTAAATACTTTTTTGCTCTTAACTTTTAAAAAGAGGACAAGTTTACAGGGTATAAGACTATAAATAAATATTGGCAAATGGTTTCTTACTTTTCCCTGGAGACAGCTCCCTTTGAAATGACTTCCTGGACCGAGGGGGTGAGGGAGCAGAAGGCTCCTGCCCTCCTCCCTTAGAGCTCATGGCCTGAGACAGGAAGTCATCCCTCCCTAGCCCAATGATTTAGGATTGGAAGAAACGCTGGAAGGAATCCAAAGCTGTGGTTCATTTCATTCCTTCGTTCTCTGCTTTTGCCAAATGCTGACAATTACAAACAAATGTTTTCTTCACAAATACTCTCTTCTAGTTGAACATTCTGCTCATTTGGTTTGCTTATGTGTATGTGACTTAAGAAACACTTTCTAAATCCCCAAGGTGACAAGACTTCCACGTAATGGTAATGATTATTTAATGTCATCATCACAATGGGCTGCCTGGGCAAATGAAATGCTTGCTGGGCCTAAAGCATTTGCTCAAGTGAGGTAAATTAACACTTTCCAGGGTACACATTTCCTGTTGGGGCCCTAAAGAAGGTAATTCGTTACCCAGGCATTCTCCACCCCCAACACTATCTACCAGCAAGTTCTTCCATTGCTTAAACTGTCAGGCTTCTCAGCCCATGTGGGGAAGTCCAAGAGAGATAAGAACATGCTGAGAAAGTCCAGGCTGGATGGATATTTTTAGTCATCTGAAGATAGTCCAGGGATGATAATCATCATCATAATAACCCACGTGACACAGCCCATCTTACTTTTCAAAGCACTTTCATCACCTAAATCACCCTCTTTGATCCTCACAAGAATCCCTGAGGTATAAGAAGCAGGTATCATTATAGTCAGCACCTGGCTATGGCAGCAAGCAAGGCACAGATAAAGGCATGCAGGGAAGCCTAGAAGGCACAGGAAGCAATAGGAGGAGGAAGAGAGGGCAGGCCCCAAAACCAGATGGAAGGTCTGGGTAGTCTGGGACCAGGAGTCATGTAGCATGAGGACACAGCTTGGTACACAGAGGCAGAAACGTGAAGAGGTTTATGGATCTGATTGCATTGACCAGGTTTAAAAGATTATGTATGATTATTTATTGTTTGAAAAATTACTGTTTCTAAGCCCAAAATCAAGAAAAATGGACCAAAGGCCTACTATTTGTCATGTGTTTTCTATGAAATATTGATTTGTTTAATCTTCATAACTACTCTATGCAAAACAGTTATGATCGACTTTTTTTTTTTTTTTTTACAGGTAAGAGAACTCAAGCTCAGAGAAGTTATGCCTACTTATTTGTCCAAGGTCACCTACCTGCTATATAATGAAGATGAGACTTGGGGACTAGGAGAGAAAGAGAAAGCAACAGAAGGTGGGAGACACTGGCCAGGAATGACTGAGCCGTATGTTATGGGCAGCAGCAATAAGAACATCCAGAAAAGAGTGAAGAGTAAGAAATGAAGGTTTCTTGAGTGCTGGGTTCCCTGTGTTGTACCTGCTCAGAGCTTCATCCACTCACAAAGTGTATCAGAGGCTGGGCTCACAGTGTCTAATGAGAAGGCACATCCGACTGAGGCTGGAGAAAGGGGGTAACAAGTGAGATGATTCCTGGCAATTATCCCCCTTTCACGGATAGGGAAACTGAGTCCCAAAGAGGAAAGTTCACAAAACAACAGTTGGAAAGAAGTTGCTTTTCTTCTGCAGTAGCAAGAAGAAGGTATAAAGTCTGAAAATACAAAAGTCTGGGAGGATTATGCTAGCCAGTGAGGGTTGCCTAAAGAATTAGGTTAATGCTGATAAGAGTCAGAGGTGGCAGAAGGAAGTAGGATGGTCAGAGAAAGGAACACAGAGTTGGCACAGAGCAGTGGAAAGGAGTCCTCTACTACTTTGCTAGGATGCCTTGGACGAGATCCTTCTCCAGTCATCCGTAAAATGGAGACAATAAAATCTGCTTCACAGTGACTCTGTAAATATTAAATATTTATTATTATAATAATATAAAGCTCAATTCATAATAGCCAAGTCATGGAAGAAGCCCAAGTGCCCATCGACCCATGAATTAATAAATTGTAGCATATGTATACCATGGAATCTTATGCAGCCTTAAAAAAAGATGGAGACTTTACCTCTTTTACATTTACATGGATGGAGCTGGAACATATCCTGCTTAATAAAGTATCTCAAGAATGGAAGAAAAAATATCCAATGTACTCAGTACTATTATGAAACCAATTTACAATCACTTATGAGAATAATCTTTCATACGAAGAATAGATCACATCTATGGCCCAAGATGAAGGAGGGAGGAGGGGAGAGGACAGGGGAGGGAGGAGGGCTAATCGAGGAAGGGTGAATAGTGGGATCACACCTATGGTGCATAATGCAAGGGTGTATGTTATTCTCAAGCATTTCAAAAAGGTTTGATATTGCAGTAGATGGTCTCTGAATAGGGTAATGTGACAGGCAAGAAGAATTTAGATTTGCTGTTAATATTAATAAAATACTTCTATTGAAAATATTCATATGTATATCAAAGCATAATGTAGACTTGATCCTAAGAAGCATAAAGAAAGCCATTTTGGTGACTGTTTCCTTTTTAAAGATTTATAGAAATGTTTCTTCTGCCAAACCATGAACCATTCTGCTTTAAATAAAGAAGATTCCTCCTGGAGGGAGTTAATCAAGGGCAATAACATCCTGCCTGACCTTCGTAGCATGTCAGGGTCATATCCAGTAACAGTGTGTGAAGACTTCAACCAAATTGCCTTCCGTCTCTCTTAAAAGATTTGCACAAGAGAGCTCATGCATGCTCATTTCTGCAGTAACTCCAGGCACCAGAGAGCCATTCCCAAGGAGGTGTGGCAACTCTAAGCAATGTCATTTATAGAATTGCCTACAAAGGTGCTAAGAAAGGACCATCTTACAAGCCTGGAATAATTCAGAGAATCTCAGAGGAACAAGAACCTTGCGGACTGCTGAGTGTAAACCCCAGCTCTAACCCCACTGTTCAGTGTCCTTGAGGAGGTAGCATGGGGCTTCCTTTCACAGACCTGGGTTTGGAGAAGTTAATTCTAGGAAGTGCTCTGAGGACTCTTGGACCTAAACACAACAGTACCACAGATCCTGCCATTTTCAGCAACATGAATGAACCCAGAGGATATTATGTTAAGTGAAACAAGGCAGATACAGAAAGAAAAATACTTCATGATCTCAGTCTTAGTGTGAAAACTTTAAAAAGAAAATCAAATATGCAGAAACAAAAAGTGGAACATTTCCCTCTAGGGTCAGGGAAATGGAAGATGTATTATAGGACAAGGGGTACAAAACTGTAGTTCTGCAGGAAGAATAAGTCTACAGATCTAATGCACCACATGAGGACTGTAGGTAATAATACTGTACACTGGAAATTTGCAATGAGAGTAGATGTAAAGTGCTCTTACCATGAAACAAAATGGTAACTGTGTGTGAAAATGGACACATTAATTTGCCTAACTGTAGTAATCACTTCGCTATGTATGTGTATATCAAAGTATCAGGTAGACCTTAAAATTATACAATAAAAAAGAATCAACCAATAAATACAAATAGTGGCTGGGCGCAGTGGCTTATGACTGTAATCCTAGCACTCTGGGAGGCCGAGGCAGGTGGAGTGCTTGAGCTCAGGAGTTCGAGACCAGCCTGAACAAGAATGAGACCACCGTCTCTACTAAAAATAGAAAAATTAGCCAGGCTTTGGGCAGGTGCTTGTAGTCCCAGCTACTTAGGAGGCTGACACAGGAAGATCACTTGAGCCCAACTAAAGAGTTTGAGGTTTGCTGTGAGCTATATGATGATGCCACAGCACTCTACCAGAGCAACCAAGTGAGACTCTGTCTCAACAAATAAAAAAGGGAGGGAGGGAGGGAAGGGAGGAAGGCAGGAAGGGAAGGAAAATAGTACTAGGAACCATTAAATGACTAACTCAAAATCTCTTCAATTTCTCTAATCTTCTTATTCTAGTAGTATTTTTGAATGTCCATATTTTATATTAATATAGTTTTGTAATATGCACACAGGTTTGCAGCACTCAGCCCCATGAACAGTTCCAGCATATCCCCTTCCCCATCTCACCCTCTGCTGGGTCCCCTCACAGGCCGTAGCACTGGCTCATGTTGCAAACACAGACCCCAGTGAGCTGAGGACACTGGTCAGGATGTCATCCGCCCTCCACGCCCTCCTGTTTACCAAAGGAGGACAGCATAGGGCTGAAGTCTAACACCAGGTCAGCGTGACCCCACTTCAGCCTTGTCCCTGTCCCTTGTCATCTGGCAGCATCATTCCATCACGGGGCATTGCGGGGGGGATGTTAGTATACTTGACATTCAAAGTGGAAGGCGAATTGGCTGCTGAGAGCTGCGAAGGAATTAGGACCCCTGGCAGGTTATAACCAGCCTGCAGCAATGCCCAGGGACCTGAAAGGGGCAACAAGGGCACTTTGGCTTCTCATTTACAGAAGGGAGGCAAGAGTCAGCAAACCTTTTGTGATGCCGTTAAAGTAGGAAGCAAGTCTCTTGCTCTATCTAATCCAGCTGATAGGTTAGCCAGGAAAATGTCACTAAAAATGTTCAGTGGAATTTGTTGTAAGATTCCCAGTCAGCACAAGCTATTAAAATGCAACGAAGTTATAGCTTGCTCTCCAGTAAGTCTCATCTTTCTGTGCTCTCAGGATTCCCCATGATGCAGCTTATGTAATGTTTGCTTCAGGTGACTTAGTCATTGTTAGAGGTAAAGAAGTGGAGAAAACTCAGTTTTCCCAGCTGAGCCCAGATACCCCACAGCAGCCACTGGTTGGCCAGGCTTAACTCTAACAACTGGAATGGTGAGGCCTAAAGGTTGCAGGGAACTGGAAACCCTCACTGGAAGTCTCCCCTGCAGCATAAGCAGCGGCTACAGCAGTAACTAGCAGGTCTCTCCTGCCACCCAGTGCCTTGGCTGCCCAGGCTCCTCCCTGAACTGGAGACTCCATATCTTTCCTTTCCTCCAAGTCAACTTCTCCCTTCTATTCCCTCCAGACAAAGAAGCACTGTGTTTCCCAAGGTAACACCTAACTAATCTAATGCAATCTAATCTGAAAGAGTTAGTGAATATTATTGGATTAATCCTCTATTACTCCTAGAAAATACAATTTGCATTCTAGAGACACATGGGTTTAAACCAAAGTAGAATGGGAATTTCCATTACCCTGGCAGGCTAGGAAGGGAGGCAATTCTGCAAGGGGTGGGAATTTGAAGACCAGATCTTAAAATTTTAAACAGCCTTGCCTATTCCTACAGCTGGGAAGGTTTTGAGTTTCATTTTTTAAAAGCTACAAAGCCATGTTTCAATGTAATCTTTTTTCTAACTTTTTCCTCACCTCTTCGGTATTTAGGTTTTTAGAGGCTTTGTGCTTTCTTGTGACCTGGGTAATAATAATGGCCAGTAATGCCAGCACTGTACTTCATTCAGAAGGGATTTTTTTTAATTTTAAAAATAATAATACTGCCTCCCCAATTATATAAAATAACCATGCCTTATATTTCGTTTTTTTATTTTGGTCTTTTTTGGGAGGGGGAGGGAGTAAGCCTAATAAGCTACTTCAAAGATACTGGAAGAGCCATCATCTATTGTTCATGTACTATATGTTATGTAACATACTATACACGCTAAACCAATTACACACATTGTTTCTCTTACTACTCACAACCCCTATAAACTAAAAGCTACTATTCCCATTCTTTAGGTGAGAAAACTGAGGTGCTCAGACATTAAATAATTTTTTTTTTTGAGACGGGGTCTCGCTCTTGCTCAGGCTGATCTCAAGACCTGAGCTCAAGCACTCTTCCTGCCTCAGCCACCCAAAGTGCCTGAGCCACCATACCCAGCCATTATATAAATTTAGCCAAGATCATGTGGCTGAAAGCCTCGGAGGAAGAATTCAAATATAATTCTGTCTCATCCAGAACCTGTGCCCTCTCTTTTTTTTTTTTGAGACAGAGCCTCAAGCTATCCCCCTGGTAGAGTGCTGTGGCATCACAGCTCACAGCAACCTCCAACTCCTGGGCTCAAGCCAGTCTCCTGCCTCAGCCTCCCAAGTAGCTGGGACCACAGGTGCCCACCACAATGCCCAGCTATTTTTTTTTATTGCAGCCATCAGTGTTGTTTTGGTGGACCTGGGCTGGATTCTAACCCGCCACCTTAGGTGTATGTGGCTGGCACTTGAGCCACAGGTGCCGAGCCAAACCTGTGCCCTCTTAATCACTATCTTTTCCTACCAATTAAGGGGAGAAATAACACCATTTCTACTATCTTGAGCTTTTAACCTTACAGTAACTAAGTAATTCTCCAAGTATGATCTCTAGACCAGCAAGAGCAACTTTCCCAGAAAACTTGGGAAAATTACAACATCGGGGTCAGGTGCAGTGGGTCATGTCTGTAATCCTAGCACTCTGGGAGGCTAAGACAGGTGGATTGCCTGAGCTCACAGATTCGAGACCAGCCTGAGCCAGAGCAAGACCCCATCTCTAAAAATAGCTGGGCGTGTGGCAGGTGCCTATAGTCCCAGCTACTCAGGAGGCTGAGGCAAGAGAATCACTTAAAGCCAGGAGTTTGAGGTTGCTGTGAGCTGTGACACCACAGCACTTTACCAAGGGGGACAAGTGAGACTCTGTCTCAAAAAAAAAAAAATTACAACATTTGGAGTCCCACATCAGCCTTGAAGAATCAGATCTGGAGATGGGACCCAGCAATCTGTGTTTTAACAAGCCTCCAAGTGATTCTGATGTACACTTCAGTTTGAGAACCAACGAAGTAAGCTATCAGTGTGAATTCTTAAAGCTTTAAAAATGAGTCAGCTGTAATTACTTTTTAGCAACCATTCCCTGACTAATTCCTTTTCAGTTAGAAACTTGCACATAATTTTATTGTTAACTCCAGAGAGAGTTGAACAAACAAACATTATTGGCACATGCTTGACAGATGTGAAACATTGTAAAAGGAAATGAGACAATCCATGCAAAATAGTTTCTCAAAATTCTATAAGGTAACCTAATAAGGTTGACTTTTTTTTCTATTTTTTTTTTTGAGACAGAGTCTCTGTCGCCCTGGGTAGAGTGCTATGGTATTATAGCTCACAGCAACCTCAAACTCTTGGACTCAAGTGGTACTCATGCCTCATCCTCCAGAGTAGCTGGGACTGTAGTTGCCTAGCACAATGTCTGGCTACTTTTTCTATTTTTAGTAGAGACAGACGTCTTGCTCTTGCTCAGGCTGGTCTCAAACTCCTGAGCTCAAGCAATCCACCCACCTCAGTCTCTCAGAGTGCTAGGATCACACCCAGCCATAAGACTGACTTTAAAAGCAGTGTAATGCTGCTTGGTGCCTGCAGCTCAAGCGGCTAAGGTGCCAGCCACATACACCAGAGCTGGCGGGTTTGTATCCGGCCTAGACCTGCCAAACAATGACAACTACAACCAAAAAATAGCTGGGTGTTGTGGCGGGCACCTGTAGTCCCAGCTACTTGGGAGGCTGAGGCAAGAGAATCACTTAAGCCCAGGAGTTGGAAGTTGCTGTGAGCTATGATGCCACAGCACTCTACCCAGGGTGATAGCTTGAGGCTCTGTCTCAAAAAAGATTAAAAAAAAATTTTTTTTTAAAAAGCAGTGTAATAGGTGTTCCTGAGTTTTAAAAGAAGGGAAAAGGTTATTTATCTAAATTGGTTATACCTAATCAGTTCCAAAGAGTCTGCTCCCTACTCATGCAATATTATATGGAACGCTGTTAGAAGCATCTATGAGGCTCATTTGATGAGCATCTAAACAGCTTGCCTCACCCTTTTCTTCAACCTGTGCTGCTTTTTTATTAAATAAAAATAAGACAAAGAGGCCAGCTTTGGCGTGGGTAACACCTGCCAGTCTGAGGCCTTCTCCTCCCTCTAGCTGGCGAACCTCTGCCTGGAGGGCATCAACAACCCTGTGAACAGGTGCTCTGTGCACCTGCCCTAATGACTCAGAGCTGAAATAGGCCCTGTTCCAGGAAGCGGGTTCTACACTCAATCTCTCAAACCCCTGGTGTCTCTTATTTCCTTGGAGCTTATTCAATATTACTGTATGTATGCCCTGAATAAAGGAAAATAGAAATTCATGACTTCATTGTATCTTTATCTGAAAAAGAAAAATGGTTTAAGCTGATTTTCAACAGAGCCAAAGGTCAAAGCAGAGGGACAACTGCCTTGCTGGGCTGAGTCATTGACTTCATTCTTCCCAGACCAGGTTTGCACATGTACAGCCTGCATGGAGGGAATTGTTCTAATGGAAAACAGTTTGGACTCTGTAGTCATTTTGGCCAGTGGTGCAATTCCAGCTTGGGAATTCATTAATAGCATTAGTAGTAGTAGTAGTAACAGTAGTCCCTCCCTGTGTGGCTTGGGCAATATACTTCACCTTCTCCCTTCTCAAGCCTTGGTTTCCTGAACCAAGGAAGGGCAGGAATAATATCAACCAGGTGAGAATGCACAGAAATAGGACATAGTGGCCCACCTTCAACAGACTACCTCAGGAGATGCTAAATTAGTGTCATCTCTTGCCCTCTTCCCCTCAAAGGGGCAAGATGGATTTTCACCTTACTTTTTGGGAGCATTCCCCTCAAAGAATAGTCACCAGGGATGCCCAACTACAGTGCCCTATAAAAAGGTCTCATAAGCATATCCCGGGTAACCTGTGACATGCATCTGTGGTTTCTAACCTTGAAACATAAAACAAGGCCAGAATGCCTCATATCCTAAAAGGAAAAACTACATTCCCCTAGTGTAGATCAGATCACAGGCTTTGCTCTAAAACCTCTGGGAATACTGGACTATTCCTCCCCCACATAAACACACCCCCAAAAATAGACAAATGCATTCCCCTAAATATTCAGGGGAATGACACACCCCAACACACCAATCAGTCTTTCTACAGTGTCTTTCTACAGTGAAGAAAAACACCACACTCAGTATCTGGGTATTACATTTAAACCTTTCCCAGAGACATTTATATTTTTCCCAAAAGGACAGAGCCCTCTACTGGCAAGTTAACACTCTGCTGGGAAAGGTCTCATTCTGGATTGTCCACATGAGTCAATCGTTATGGGCTGTTTTCTTCTTTTCAGGCAGCAAATGTGTTAGTTATTACCAATTGGCTAAGTTTTCCTCCATGGTAGGAACAGACGCCAGTATGATTTAATGAATGTTGATGGTATAAAACCCAAATCCCGTAAAACCTTCTTGGCTGGTCTGATTACAGTTTTCTAGAGCAAAAGAGAGGATACAAAAACCTTCTCCCCCTCCTTCATAATACATGGCTAATCTTTTAGAAATGTTTCACGCAAAGGGCTTTGCCCAGTATTTCAGCTGTAAAGAAATCATGCCAGACGTAAATGCTCATCAAGGGAAGATAAGTAGAGAAAGTTATGGTGCGTGCCAACAAGAGAATACTATGCAGCTTTTATCAAGTAAAATATTTCTAAAAGTTTGCACAAGGAACTAACGACAGTGGTTATGTGTTTATAGGGGTGCTAGAACTACAGGAATGAGGGAAAGGAGAGAGAAGAAACTTTCATTTTGTTATATATTCTGACCTTCGATGTGAATGTTTTAAACTAATCAAACATCAAGTGGATAGTTTTTGATATGACAGCCAGAAGGGGCATGAACCCTGCCTTTACTCAATATTTTCATAATGGTTAACTTTTATTTAGCACTTACTATGTGCCAGGAAATGTGCTAAATACCTTACAAGTATTTACTCATTTATTTAACCCTATAAGGTAGGAACCATTCTTGTCATCCACATTCTAGAGACAAAGAAACTAAAAGACAGAGTGGTTATTTGCCCAGGTTTACACAGAAAAGACCTCCAGGCAGGCCGATTCCAGATTTCCTGCACTTGACACTATGCAACTGCCCCCAAGAAAGTGTCCCCAACACAGTAAAGCTGGTATCAGATAATTTCATAAGTTAAAAGTCCAGAAACCCTGGTAAAAAGGTTGGAGAACCCCTTCACTAGCAGTCTCAAATACGAGATCTCCTTTCACTGGATAAATACATACGCCATTACTCATTCATACATTCTCACACACACAAACTCATGCATTCCACACCTACACACACCCATACACATATCCTTTCACACATTTTCACACACACACATACATCCTCTCACGCACTCAAACATTCTCACACACATACACACACTTACGCACGCACACACACACACAAAATGATGGCCTTCTCTGTTTCCAGCCTAACCTCTCCTGGCACAGCCCAGACATTGGTCCTGGGACACTTCAGCCCAAAGATTTCTGGCCCCTTCTCAGGCCCCACTCTGCTTTGCCCAATCTTATAGCCTTCTCTCTATGCATAAATTTTTCCCAACTAAAATATGGACAGCCATATTTTTTCCCACCCAACCCTCTTATAACTCCTAAACATACTATCCAATTCAATCTTTATTCTTCCTGACAACAAAGGTTTTTCTTATTCTCAGGATCTGAAGAAGAAAAGATTGTTTTTCTATTATATTTATGCTTCCAGCTTCTTGCTTGCAAGTGAATAAAGAATTTCATGCAATTTGGTTTTTGACAAGAAAAAGACACTGCCCTCCATCTATCTAGGAGAGTAGTCATCCTTTTAGGACAAGCTGAAGCGCATATCCTCCCAACCCTGGAAGACACACAACCACTGTGAAACCAACATTTTGTTCTGCCAACAAGCCATTTAGTGTCCCTGGAGCACTGACCTGCGAATATGCTAGATGCAAAACCATTTAAAAGGAAGAATGAGATACAACATCTGACATGTGCACTCTTAATTCCTTTCTGGGTTCACTCCCACTTTAGAACATAACAGTTCTGGAGTATTTTTCTGCTGCCCCAAAACTCTTTGTTGCTTACTGTTTCAAATACTGGAAGCCAAAGAGATACTTTCTGTTTATGTGGCATATTGTTTCATTATACAGTAAAAAGATATCAAAATGCCAAGTACCCAGCTGGAATTGTTCCATTTTTAATAATTTAATAAATTCCACTTAACGTCCCTCTGTGATGTTGATATGATTATTCCCATTCTACAGATAAGAAAACTGGGGTCACAAGAGAGAAAGTGAATGGTCCAAGCTTATATTGATAGTAATTAGCAGAGCCAGGAGCAGAAACCAGATTTGGTTTATTATAAGTCCATACCACACTTTGGACCACACTTTGTGGGCCAACTCAAGTTCCACATCCTCAGTGGCCCACATTCTCAGCTCTTGCAAACCAAATGAAACCAATCAACAGTTTTTCGTAGCAACTATCTGTACAACACATCATTATATGCTGCTGTCTAGATCACTATGTCAGTGATGGGGGCTTCCTGCCTCTCTAGGATTCCCAGACAAACTCTGCACAAATCAGGCCTCTCTGCCTATCAAGATGTGCTGCAAACATGATTATTACAGGATTCTTTCAAGAGCAAATAGGAAACAGCTCAAACACCCTACAAGAGAAGAATGTTAAATAAACTATGGAGACATCTGTATGAAGGACGGTTAAACTATAAAAAATCATGTTTTCAGGCCAGACATGGTAGCTCACACCTTAAATCGAGGAAGGTAGATCACCTGAGCTCAGGAGTTGGAGACCAGCCTGATCAAGAGCAAGACCCCATATCTGCTAAAAATAGAAAGGCTAGTCAGCCATGGTGGTGCATGCCTGTAGTCCCCACTACTCAGGAGGCTGAGACACGAGAATTACTTAAGCCCAAGAGTTTGAGGTTACTGTGAGCTATAATGCCACAGCACTCTACCCAGGGCAACAGAGTGAGACTCTCTCTCAAAAAAAAAAAAAAAGGTCATGTTTGAAACAATTGAATAACATAGGAAAATGTCTATCAAATATCATAATATATTTTACATATATAGCAAAGATACAAAGCTTAGAAAAAATACATCAAAATGTCAACTTTTGTTATCTCTGGGATGACAAACACTTTTATCCTCTCTTTCAAAATATAAACTCCTCTTCTGGTAACACTTAGGGCAACTCATTCTGATCCTGTGAGCCTCATTTCTTTTCATACATACAACTATAAAAATAGGAGCAACACTGGTTTCCTCACAAGGCTGTATAGTTAGAATTTGTTTGTAAATGAAAAACATGGTACTAAATTATACAATAAAATGATGGCAGGATCTTTAGGCAGTTTTCATAACACAGACCTTTAAGGGAATGATGTCCTGTCAACTAATAGTGGGAATTTTAGTGGAATTTTTCTTTTAAAATCCTACAAATGGAAGAAGAAATAAATAAATAAAATAAAATTTTACAAATGCATCCTCTCTTTTTAAAAATCTGTCATATATTCAAGTAATTATTATGAAATGATTCTCCATGAATAATCCAAGGCGACCCGTCTTCACCTTGCTCAGAGGTCGTCTGACTCTTGGCATCCGCTACATAAAAGAAAGCTATCTGCACCAATAACCTAAATAGTTCAGCTCTCGTTTTCATATGAGATGGGAGCTAGACTTACCAACATAATAACCCAGGATTCCTTTTGCCAGGCCAGTCATGACAAGGACCTCCTCACCAACCTGCTCAAGCACCGCCACCGCTGCAGATCCTACACAGAGCAGGGGCAGGCCACGCAGCATGGCTACAGGGTCAGCCAGCCTTCTCACCTGGTGGGAGCAGCACCAGGACCAAAAAGCCATATAGGCAGCACTACCAGAAGTTCCATCCCAGGAACCCTTGATTTGGAGCCTCACACACCCCTGGCTCCCCAGACAGATTGTTCAGCTCTGGATATGACAACCATAGCACTGGGCAAGACAGAGCTAATCTTGAAAGCAATTCCTTTCGATTCTACCTGCATGCATTCAGCTACCCCTCTGTGCCCAGCAACAGGTGTCTCTGAACTTGCCTTGAAATGTGAGTCATTTTTTTAAACTGCTTTTCCTGGTCTATTTCCACATGACCCAGTCATATACACAACTTCTTTGGTAATTGGCCAACATCCCCATATCTCAGCAAATGGTTAGTGTTTTCAGCTTATAAACCAGAAGGAGAAGAATCTATCTCAATCACCTGGTAACACCTCAGCCCCCCAGAATCTTTTTGGAAAAGCTACCCTTTCTAGATGATCACAGATTCTACTATTTTAAACATCAAAACTTTTACGACATTCATATCTTTGAATGAAAATCTTTCTTTGTTATAGTCTGTGCTCTCTGCTTTCTTTTTTTTTTTTTTTGGCCAGGGCTGGGTTTGAACCTGCCACCTCCGGCATGTGGGGCCAGCACCCTGCCCTTTTGAGCCACAGGCACCGCCCTCTCTCTGCTTTCTAAAATAGATTACAATGAATTTAACATCTGCTTGATGACCATCCTTTCATTTTTGCTTGTCTGTATTTTCTAGCATTTTTCAAAGTGATTATGGATTAAATGTAAAATCAACCAAAAATTTTACAAAATAATTTTCTGTGATCAAGAGAAACATTCCCATTATCTTGTCAGCCACTGCAAACCTTACTAAAGAATGAGAGAGCCTCTTCTGAAAACCAAGGGCATTAAATCCAAAAGACAAAAACAGAGACGCTAAGAAGCTGCATCAGAAAAATCCAAATGCGGTGGCCCAGAACTACTGGAGTGGTGTGCAGAGAGGATGCAGGCAGAGACATGGTAAGAAGAGAGAAAGGTTTCCATCAGAGCAAATCAGAGGGCTGGAGCAGTGGCTCACACCTGCAATACCTAGCACTTGGGAAGGCTCAGATGCCTGTCTCTACAAAAAATAGGAAAAAATAGCCAGTGTGGTGGTGCTACTGTAATTCCAGATAACTCAGGAGGCTGGAGAGGGATAGTCACTTGAGCCCAGCAGTTTGAGGTGCAGTGAGCTATGAGGATGCCACGGCACTCTGACTAGGGCAACTAGGTAAGACCCTATCTCAAAAAAAGAAGAGCAAATCAGAGAAGCTCTGGCCCCAAGTACAGCAGTGTGCAGGGATGAGACAGGAGGCAGAAAAGAACACAAAGAGGGTAAGTTGGAAGTTTACGTAAGAGCAGTCGTGCTGCCTCCTACCACCCCACGCTCAGAGCTCCATTTTTTTGTTTTATAAGAGACAAGAGTTTCACTTTGTCGCCCTCAGTAGAGTGATGTGGCGTCACAGCTCACAGCAACCTCCAGCTCATGGGCTTGGGCAATTCTCTTGCCTCAGCCTCCTGAGTAGCTGGGATTACAGGCATCCGCCACAACGCTCAGCTATTTTTTTGTTGCTGCTTAGCCGGGGGAGGGTTTGAACCCACCACCCTCGGTATATTGGGACCTAATCACTGAGCTACAGGCACTGCCCACTCAGAGCTCCATTAACCAGGACACTTGGGCAACTGGTTCACGCTCCATGGACATTAAACTCAAGGTTCACGCTCCATGGAAATTAAATAGCGAAACTCAGAACCTGAGGACATAAGACTCTATATACTTTTCTGCAGCAGGAACCAAGGTTGCTGGGCAAGGGGGGCGCAGCAGATACTGACTTTTGCTCTGGCCCGCTGGTCGTGGGGACACTGTGCATCTCCCTGCAGCCGCCTCCTCCCGCAGAACCCGTCCTGCCTCGGCGCCTCGGGTAATAGATGCTGCTGCCCCTTAGCTCGGCTGTAGGGGTCAGAAGGAGCCTCCCTCACCAACCATCACTTGTCCAGCCACCACCTCTTTCCGCTGGTCCAAGATGACTTCTGTGACTGCAAGGATGGCTCGACAGAGCCAGGCACGGCTGCCTTCCCAACTGCAGCTTCCCCGCACCCACACTGGCTGAGGGCCGCTGTACACCCCAGCGGGTCAGCGAGGGATCTGTGACAGCTGCGGTGGCGTCGAAGAGAGAGGGCCTCTGCAGCAGATGACAGCAGTGACCGCGGGGGCTCCGTCTGCAGAAGGTCCTCACCAGGGACCGGAAGAAAGCACCGAAGGAGACCCAGGATACGCTCGCCGAGCTCCAGGCTGGAGAGAAGCCTCTGGAAGACCGGGTGGAGACGCTGCGGGGGAAGCCAAAAAGCCCCACCGACACATGCAGGGTGAGAAGCCGCCGCCTCAAGGCCAGCGAGAGCAGGAACTGGCGCCGTCGCTTTCCAGGAGCTGGCGACGTCCTGGACCGACGGGGTCCCAGGCTGAGCTGCAGGGGTCTCGGAGCCGGACACGGATGGGACGCGCCAGTTGTCAGAGGCCGAAGCCCAGGCCCTCGGAGGGGCCGCGAGGACGGACGCCGCCTCCCCAGCGACCGAGTCAGGGGCCCATCCCGAACGCTGCCCGCCCGCCGGCGGTGCCTCTTCCTCCGACTCGGCAGAGCCCAGGGAGGAGCAGCCGCCAGGGCCCTCAGCGCCCACGGAGGAGGAGGAAGGTGATTCTGAGGTGCAGGGGAGCCTCCCGAGGACGCCCCGCAGCCGCCCGCGCCCCCGGGCCAGGCCTGCTGAGGAGAAGTCACCCTGCGCCTTCGCGGACGCCACCTAGGGGGCACGCGTCAAGTCCCAGGAGGCCGAGCGGTCCTTGAAGGACCCCGGAATCCCCCAGGAACCTGAGACGAGATTTCCTCAGACTTTGCCCCAGTGGGGAGTGGCCTACCTGTGGAGCCAGTGCAGTGAGCTCACCACCCGTGAATACGTCTACTGGCTCTGCCCTTTCAAACTTCTCAAAGAAACACAAACTCTGTGGCTCTCCCCACGCCTGGCATCCGAGGCTCATGGGCCCACCCCACCATGACAAGTTCGGTGTGGTGAAGAACAGGTAGGGGACTGGCTGCTGGCGGGGCCTAATGACTACGACTTGATGAGTAGCCAGGGGTTGCCAGAACCCTGGAGAGCATCTTGGAGTCCAGTCCCTGCGAATACCTTATGGAGCTTGTGACACCAGCTGCTCGCCCCATGCCACCACCCAAATTGTCCAACAGTGGCAATCACATGGAACTCTAGCCCTCCAGGCAAAGAGAAACTCAAGAAGGAATAAAGCCAGCGCTTAGCAGCGCCAGCCACCCGCCCCTCTGTCTGTGGACCACAGGCCTGCCTCTGGATCTTCTTGCCCTCCTTCACGGGGACAAGACCCATATGGGGAGTTGTGCCCTGCTCTCAGGATCCAGATGGGGTTGAGCTACATTCTCAGCCCCGGGGACCTCCAAAGATGGGATAAAGGAACTTGGCCTTCCTGGGGCCCCCACCTGTTGGCCTCACCCACACTCCATTCCTGCCCCTCCCTACCCCCATTCTGGTGGGGACAAGTGAGTGACTTTGACCTGTGACTGCCAACCAATAAATGTGATCCTCCTACAGGAGGAAAGAAAGAAACGCTCAAATAGTGCAGATCAAGGCTCAGGGCCTAACTCACAGAAATTAATTGAAAGTATACACAGAAAATAGTTCAACTGGGGCAGGGCCTGTGGCCCCTTTAGGAGTAAGGTGCTGGCCCCATATGCCAGGGTGGCGGGTTCAAACCCAGCCCGGGCCAAAAATTGCAACAACAACAACAAAAAAAAAGAAAGAAAAAAGTTCAACTCCAAATCTTTCTGCAACCAAGTGGCTATCCCCTCCCTCAAGTCAAGAAATCAGAAGACTCTTCTCTAAAATATCTGTTAAAAAAAATTCCTTTTCCTGATATGAGGAAGAGGTAGATGTCCTACCAAATGAGTCTCCTGGTCCAATGATCCAGAAGTGAGCCTGTCATTCCACAAAATTTACCCAAGTCTGCCAGGGTAAATTTGCATATGCTTCCAATATGCTTTTTGGTGCCTCATCGTTCTTAATATGAATCAACAACTCAGGATCACTAGACCTCTGAGAAAGCACCTGAAATGAAAGACAACCACCTAAAATAAATGAAACAAAAAGCAACTCAGAAAAGAAAAAAAGAAAAAGATGCACTGGGTGGAAGCAAGTTTTATAACATGCCCATTAATACCCTCAAAGAGATTTCATAAAGATTCTGAGTGATAAGAATAGAAACCTATGAAAAAGGAAAAGTAAAAAAATTAAGAAAAACCTCCCAGAAGTTGAAACTAAAATAGTCTAAATAAACAAATAAATAAGTAAAATAGCCAAGAGTAAAATTTCAATAAGCAGTTTGGAAGATACAGCAGTGCCTGTGGCTCAGTGGGTAGGGCACCAGCTCCATATACCAAGGGTGGCAGGCTTAAACCCAGCCCCAAAGTGCAACAAAAAATTCTGCAGGTGGGTGCCTGTAGTACCAGCTACTCAGGTACTGAGGTAAGAGAACTGCTTAAGCCCAGGAGGTTACTGTGAGCTGTGACGCCGCGGCACTCTACCGAGAGCAATAAAGTGAGACAGTCTCACTAAAAAAAAAGTTTGGAAGATAAAATCAAGGAACTCACAAAGAAATAAAGCTTAAAGGCAAAAGGAAAAATACGACAGAAGTGTTTATTGAGTGCTTCTATATGTCTGCTCTAAGTGTTTTATATGTAAAACATTCAATGCATGAATTAATACATTTAGTCCTGCATACAGTTTTATGAGACAGGAGCTATTCTTATTATAATCAATCCATTTCACATATAAGGAAACTGAGGCATGGAGAGATTAAATAACTTGCCTAATGTTAGAGAGCTAGTACATGAATGACACAGCTAGTATTTGTACTCAGAGCATTCTGCCCCTTAACCACTATGCTATACTGACAGAAGAAACATGAATGGGTGAATTATCAAGCTACCCAGATGAAACAATGGAAGAAGGACTCTTGGAGTATAATTACAAATGTTGTCAAAGAATAGATTATCCATGCATTTAATGGTACCTCAGAGAAATTCAGCCATAAATTTCCAGCTGCAGAACAACGGGACATCAAAAGCTAGAACCTCCCATTAAAGATGGCACTGCTAATCTACATTATTCAGCAACCTCAAAAATGCAAAGCTAGAAACTCAAGCAACAGATAACTGACTGAATGTAATTAGCATCTAACAGCTGGATAATTCTGTATTATGTCTTAAGAGTTAAGGAGAAAAAAACTTATAAAGGCATTAGAGTAGTATTTGGTATAAATATTGACTTCAGTTAAGATAGTACAATGAGTTCATGCTTTGACTACCTCCTTTATGATCCAAATATATGGTAATATGTGATAAAAAATACATAAAAAGAGAAATATGTCAGATTTAAACACAAGATAAACACCTCCATACTTGTAGAACAAAAATGCAAAACTGGGAGCCAGACTGAAGCTGTGGCTCTTCAGGAGTTAGAGTTTTAAAAGTGCCATGGATAATGGAGAGCAAGGTTCATTGTTTAAGAAAGTAGACTGAATAAAATATAGCTGGTTTCTGCCTAGAACTTCAGCAGTGTTTCTCAACTTCTTTTTTTCATTGCTATCCCTGTAAAGAGAAAAATGTAATTTAAATGTTCCCTAACAAGAGAAATTAAATGCTAAGGAATACAATTTTGAGGAAGTAAAGTTGTGCTTAGAAGGACCACAAACCATTGTAACAGCTAAGTTTTGCATCCTCCAAGAATCAATTTTTAATCTCATTGGGAGCAACATCAGCCCTGTTAAGAATACATAACTATAGCTTTAAAGCCCACAGCCTTGCTGGGAACAACTGAGCCAAGCCGCACTGGCCGTATGACTGGTTCTTGGGTACTCCACCATCACTACAGGGACAGGAGCTCCAACCGGCAATCTAAAGCCTGACTACACATTAGGGCTCCCAAGGAAGGGGAGTGGAAAGAGAAGCAGATGGGAAAAGATGGAGAAAAGAGAGATAAATGAAAAACAAAAATTTCTTATCCAAAATTGCTACTGGTAAACCAAAACTCAAAAGACAAAAATTAGTTGCTATGAAAGAAAGCCAATAAAATCATGCAGTCACTCTGGAAAATTAACTTTATAGAAGAGCTAAACAAAGACCTTAAATTATAAACACTGACCATCTGCAAAAATATTTTTTAAAGAATAAAAAATTTTTTAACAAAAACAGATTTTGTAAGGCCATAAGAATAGGTGGACATTTAAAAGAGGTAATTAGAAATTTAGGAAGTGAAAGATATTGATTGAATTTCAAAGTACAGTAAAAAGGACTGGACTGTTCTCCTTCTAGATATATGGTAGGTAGGTAGGCAATTTGTTTAAGTAGCAGTTATGAAACATGAAAGATAGATTGAGAGATTCCAATATTTTAATAAAGAGGAGTTCCAAAAGGAGAAATTGAAATGAATAATAAGGAAAAAATATTTGAAGAAATTGTTGCTAAAAATTTTCTAGAATTACAGAAAGAAAATCTAATGAATCATCAGACAGGTACAATCCAAATGCTAAGTAAAATAAAAACTTAGTACACATAAAACTAAACTTGGACCCACTGAAGTGAAAGGTATAAGTAAAGGGTTAAGAGAAAATCATAAAATTGATAAGAGAGGAAAGAAAAATAACCTGAATCAGTGTGACAATGATACTAACAGCAGATTCCTTGTTAGCCAAAGGAGTTATCAGAAGTTAAAAAAATAATATCTTAAAAGGACAGAGAAGGCCAGCATGGTGGCTCACACCTGTAATCCTAGCACTCTGGAAGGCCAAGGCAGGTAGGTGGATTGCCCGAGCTCAGGAGTTTGAGACAAGCCTGAGCAAAGTGAGACCCTCCATCTCTGCTAAAAATAGAAAACCAGCTGGGCATGGTGGTGCTTGCCTGTAGTCCCAGCTACTCAGGAGGCTGAGACAAGAAGATCACTTCATCCCAAGAGTTTAAGGTTGCTGTGAGCTATGACACCATGGCATTCTACCCAAGGATGACTGAGTGAGACTCTGTCTCAAAAAAAAGTGGAGAGAGGTACTCATCTAAGATGTTAGAGGGCAAATATGGGTGATAGATATGCAAAAATTCTCTATTATCTTTGCTACTTTTCTGTAAATCTAAAGTAATTCCCCAAAACAAGTTTATTTTTTTAATGCAGTGAAAAGAGAAAAAAACCTGTTAAGAATTTTATCCATCTGCCAAAGATATGCAAATAATTATAGGAGGATGTACATAAGCAAGAATTGCATCAAACACAGAAAGTTTTAATATTACAAAAAACTATGAACCTAAAAGTTGATGAATTTTATTCCTTTCTTCTTCCTTCCTTCATGAATAATTCAGTCCTAAATCCATTAGATGAGGCCAAGCAAGGTAGTGTCTAGTGGCTGAGGAGAAAGAAGTAGCAGGAGCATCTCAATATAGAGTATCAAAACTTGAACAAACTGAGGTCATTTGTGAGACCAGTATGGATTGTCCAAGCTAAATCAGAGGAAGAGGATATCTAGTCAAGAGAGAGGGGGGTGTAGCCCAGCACAAAGAATCAAAGCCCAAGTAGAGTGAGAGCATCTGTGCCGAAGGAACAGAGTGAGCATTTCAAATCTGAAAATCCCAAATCCAAAGTGTTCCAAAATCTTTACATCTCTCTTGTGCTTACCTGGATGGAGTTGAAACACATTCTCCTTAGCAAAGTATCTCAAGAACGGGTAGGGGGGAGTATCCAGTGTACTCAATACTAATATGAAATCAATATATAAACAACTACATGCCCACACAAAAGAAAAACACAAGGATAATCTAGCAAGGGGGAGGAGGGAGGGCAATTGATGGGATCTCACCTAATGAGCACAATGTGAGGGTATTCAGCATGCCCCCTGGGTGAAGGGCTCAACTACAACTTAAAATTAACTTTAGAAACAAAAACAATGTAACCTAAACATTTGTACCCTCATATTAATCTGAAATTTTTTTAAAAGTGCTTCAAAATCCAAAACTTTGGGGACATCAACATGATGCTGAAAGGAAAATTTCATTGGAACATTTCAGATTTGGGATTTTCAAATTTGGGGTGGGATTGGTAAGGATAATGCAAATATTCCAAAATCAAAAAAAAAATCTGAAATTCAAAACATTTCTGGTCCCAAGCATTTCAGATAAGAGATATTCATCCTGGAATAAATAAATGCATTGAGAAGGATGTTACAGAAGCCAAGTTTTACGCTTCAGAGAAAAGAGTTAGAAACAAAAGGAGAAAACTAGAATGAATGGTCCAATGTTGGATTAGAATTGGAAGTATAGATGTGAATTCGTGATTTTCAATGTGTGTGCAGATGAATTAAGAGGGCCTAAAAGGATCAACACCCAAAAGGTTTGAGCACACCTAGTACCCAAATCTTGGTTTCTGAATACCATTCTTTGCTAAATGGAATCAGGGGTCCTTGGAGAAATGCCTATTTCAAGATCTGGGGAGGGAACCCTCAGAATACTGGATTAGTCTAAATTAAAGAAGAGCTCAACAATGATGAAGAGGGCAGACTAACAGTCTCTTTAACAAATGGTGCTGAGGGAACTGATATCCACTTGCAGTGAAATTGGACCCTATCTCACACCATATTTTAAAAATTAATTTAAATAGATCAAAGAATAGGAGGAAGAAGTAGAGACATATAAGAATCCTATAATTATTAAACACTGAATTTCAAAACAAAAAAATATATAAAATAGATCAAAGATTTAAATGAATGAATTAAAACTATAAAACTCTTAGATGAAAACATAGGGGCAAATCTTCATGATTTGGGATTTGTCACTGGTTTCAAAGGTATAACACCAAAAACACAGAAACAAAAGAAAAAATAGATAAATTAGACTTCATCAAAATTTAAAATGTTTTGTGCATCAAGGAGAGTATCGAGAGTGAAAATACCTGGTGGACATAGTGGCTCATGCCTGTAATCCCAGCTACTCAAGCAGCTGAAATAAGAGGGACACTAGAATCCAAGAGTTCCAAGACTGTAGTGAACTACAATCATGCCACTGCACTCCAGCCTGGATGACAGAATGAGGCCCTATCTCTTTTTAAAAAAAAAAAAAAAAAAAGTAAAACTACAACCTATGGTATGGGAGAAAATATTTGCAAGCCATCTATATGATAAGGATTATAATCTAGAATATATTTAAAAACTCCTGCAACTCAGCAAAAAAAGACAACCCAATTTAAGTTGAATATTAATTTCTTCAAAGAAGATATATAAATAGCCAAAAAGCACACAATAAGAAACTCAACAGCATTAGTTATTAGGGAAATGCAAATCAAAACTACAATGAGATATTATTTCACACTCACTAGGATGTTACAACCACCCTTTTTTTGAAAAGTGGGGAAAATAAGTGTTGACAAGGATGAGAAGACATACTATTGCTGGTGGGAATGTAAAATGGTACAGCCACTATGGAAAATGGTTTGAAGATCAGTCAACATATTAAACATAGAATTGTCTTATGATCCAGCAATCCCCCCCCCTTGGTATATATCAAAATAATAAGTGGAAATAAGTGTTAAACAAAAACTTGGCTGTGAATTTTCATAACCACTATTCATAATAGCCAAAAGATAAAAACAACTGAAATGTCCATCAATAGATAAAGAGATAAGCCAAATGTTGTATATCCACATGAGGGATCATCATTAAACTATAAAAAGAAATAAATTACTACATAATAAATTGTTACATACGGCAACATGGATGACCTTTGAGGACATTATGCCAAGTGAAAGAACACACATGACTCCAATTATATGAACTATCCAGAATAGGCAAATTCATTGAGACAAAAAGTAGATTTGTGGTTGCCAAGAAGTTGGAAATAGGGAGAAAATGCTTAATGACTATGGGTTTTCATTTGAGATGATGAAGAAAATTTCTGAAATCAGATAATAATGATAGTTGCACAATCTCATGAAGTATTTCATACCACTGAACTGTACATTTTAAGATGGTCAAACTGTAGTGGGGTATCATAGCGCACACCTGTAGTCCCACTACACAGAGGCTGAAGGGGTAGAATCACTTGAGACCAGGAGTCGGAGGCAGCAGTGACCTATGACCACACTACTAAGCTTCAGCCTAGGGGATAGAGCAAGACCTTGTCTCTAAAAAACAAAAATGATAAATAAACAAGCAAACAGTTAAAATTGTCAATTTCAGGTCATATATATTTGTCCACAATAAAAAATTTAAATGAGAAAAATAAAATCATGAAGACACGTCAAAGGACATAGGAAGGGGCTCAAAGCACCTCCCACCAGCCTGGGATAATTGAAACATCAAAATAAGTAGAAATAGACTATAACCTAAGGTGACCAGACGTCCGCTTTTGGCAGGACAGTCCTGATTTTTAACAATTTGTCCTGCGTCCCATGGCGTTTTTAAAAAGTCCCAATTTTTGGAAAGAATGAACCACAAGCTAGGGAATGGGCAGGAGAACAGGAAGGGAATATATGGTTTCAGCTGCCATCTGGCTATTTCACCAGGATATGAGTTTTATATTATTTTTATTAATTTTATAATATTAAACTGTAATAATAACAAATAATTGTTGAGAAGTGATTATCGAGAACTGCTTATCAAAGTTTGCATTGTTGTCAGGCCCCGCCCCGCCCCCACCCCGCCCATCAATGGTGTCCTGCTTTACCAAAGTTAAAATCTGGTCACCTTACTATAACCCCAATGAATAAAACAGAAATCACGCATCCAAAACAGTATGAGTCCAAAGAAGGAAAGAAAACTTTCCCTTACAGTAAATTCTAAATAATCTGTGTAGAAGAAATGATGGAATTAGATAATTACATTTGGCAAATTGCATAGTAAAAATTAGCTCAACCAAGAAGCATCCCTGGTATAGTAGTCAATAAAATTGTGATGAGAAAAGAAATACAGGCCATTTTGTGAAGAGATAAAGACAGAGCAGTTGCAACCCTGCTGACCTCCAGCAGTACTCAGCTTCTCCACGTAGAACTCGGGAGTAGGAGAAGCAGAATCCAATCTCTTCTCCCTCCCCACTCCTGTGAGATTTTTTTGATCCTCAGCTGTTTTTTCGCTTTGTAAAGAACCTTACCATCAAACGCAATGGCCAGTAATGTTACCACAAGACAGACGCTGGCTCCATCAACTCCCGTGTATTCACTGGGAATCTCAACACTCTTGTAGTGAAGAAGTCTGATGTGGAGGCTATTTTCTAGAAATATGGCAAAATTGTGAGTTGCTCTGTTCACAAGGGCTTTGTCTTTATTCAGTATGTTAATGAGAGAAATGCCCGGGCTGCTGTAACAGGAGAGGATGGCAGAATGATTGCTAGTCAAGTTTTAGTTTTGTTTTTTTTTTGAAAGACAGAGTCTCACTTTATCGCCTTCAGCAGACTGCCATGGCTCACAGCAACCTCCAACTCTTGGGCTTAGGCGATCCTCCTGTTCAGCCACCTGAGTAGCTGGGACCATAGGCTCCCGCCACAACGCCCAGACATTTTTTTTAATTGTTGTTGTTTCAGTTTGGCAGGGGCAGGTTTGAACCTGCCACTCTCGATACATGGGGCCAGGGCCCTACTGACTGAGCCACAGGCGCCGCCCTGCTGGCCAAATTTTAGATATTAATCTGGCTGCAGAGCCAAAAGTGAATCGAGGAAAAGCAGGTGTGAAACGATCTGCAGCGGAGATGTACGGGTCAGTACCAGAACACCCCTCTCTGTCGGCTCTACTCATCTCCTCTTTGACTTGGACTATGACTTTCAAAGGGATTATCCCGACAGGATGGACAGTCACCCAGCACTTGTTCCTCCGCCTCCTCCTCCTATTGCTCGGGCTGTGGTGCCCTCAAAACTCCAGCGTGTATCAGGAAACACCTCAGAAAGGGCGAAAAGTGGCTTCAATCCTAAGAGTGGACAGCGAGGTTCCTCTTCCAAGTCTGGAAAGTTGAAAGGAGATGACCTCAGGCCACTAAAAAGGAATTGACCCAGATAAAACAAAAGTGGATTCTTTACTGGAAAACCTGGAAAAAAATGAAAAGGAGCAGAGCAAACAAGCAGCGGCAGAGCTGAAAAATAAGACAGAAGAGGAGCAGAGCAGCAGCTCCCTGAAGAAAGATGAGACTACTGTGAAGATGGAGCCTGAGGGGGTGCAGATGACTCTGCTGAGGAAGGGACCTACTGGACGGTGGTGATAATGAAGATGGGGGAGACCAGCTGGAGCTGATCAAGGATGATGAAAAAGAGCCTGAGGAAGGAGAGGATGGCAGAGACAGCACCAATGGCGAGGACAACTCTTAAGCACATAGTGGGCTTTAGAAATCATATCCCATTATTTCTTTACCTAGGTGCTTGTGTAGATCAAAATTCCCACCAGATCCTCTCCCCCTAGTATCTTCGCTACATGCTCACTGTTGTCCCCATCCTCCTCCTTCCCATGTTCATTAACTCATATCACCCTGCGCCTAGTCCTATTTTCACTTCCTTTGATGCTCCTAGTAGTTGTGTTAAGTCTTACCCTGTAATGTTTTGCTTTTCATTTTGATACCTCTTTCTGACTTACCAATAAAAAGGATGTATGATTTTTAAAAAGAGAGAGAAAAGAAATATAGTTTCAAAGTAACTCCCCACAAACCACTTAATAATTACAAAAGAAAAAAAGAGTAACTTTATAGTGGAAAAACTTGACAGCACCTTACTCACATGAGCAAAGTTAATATCACCAGTAATATAAAAAAAAAAAAAAAAGTCATGTACCATCTCATAGCACACAGTGAGAACACAGTATCTCTGTCATAGACGAGGCTTATGAACTTGGCCAAATAGTTCACCTCTTTAGACTTTGTTCCTTCACCTGAAAAAGGAAAGAAGTATAATAGGTAATTTCCTCTGCAGCTCTACATTTCTACTCTTCTAATACTTAATAAATTCCTCTCAATACATGTCATCAAGTTCAGAACTAGAGGCTTTTCTCTCAGTTAAAGTGGCTGGTGTTCTTATATAAGCAAATTGGGTGCAAAGCTCACAAAATGACATGTATGACATAAACAGCTAAACTTTCAAACTTGAAATAATTTCATGGGGACTACTAGAAAAGTCACAAATTGATAGCTTTTAAAGCAATAATCATCATTCCTTTCAAGGAAATGCCTGAGTTTCTAACCAGGGTGGGGAAATGATTATATGGAAATGAGTGCTTATATAAATAAGTGCTTGAAACAATTTTTTTCCTTAAGTTCACCATGGCTCAGCACCTGTAGCACAGTGGTTATGGTGCCAGTAACGTGCACCGAGGCTGGCAGGTTCGAACCTGGCCCATGCCAGCTAAACAACGCCAACTGCAACCAAAAAATAGCCAGGCATTGTGATAGGTGCCTGTAGTCCCAGCTACTTGGGAGGCTGATACAAGAGAATATCTTAAGCCCAAGAGTTTGAGGCTGCTGTGAGCTGTAACACCATGGCATTCTACCAAGGGTGACAAAGTGAAACTCTGTCTCAAAAAAAAAAAAAGAAAGAAAGAAAGAAAGTTCACCATGGCTCCACTACCTAGTGAACACAATTCAGAAGCTTAGCAAAGTCTCTGGGGCGTGCAAAAAAGCCCCAGGTCTTTCAGGAAAGGCACTCACATATTCCAGTCACTAAAAGCACCTTCAATAGAGGGCAGATACACATCTCTGCTTGGCCCAAAGTCACTGCCTTCTGAAGGGTACAATTAATGTCATTTAGTTAAGCAGGAGAGAATGGCCCAGTAAAATAACTCAAGCTCTCACAGGGCAATTCAAATAAGCAACGGCAACCTCATAAATAAATGCAGTCATATCAATATTCAACTGGCAAACCATCAAAAAGTGAAGCCTGAACTGATCTTATTATACCATTTGGCATCAGCTATCAACTTTTATGCAAACAGAAACACATTAATTGGTTAATTAGTAATCTTTTAGGAAGGGAAGAGCCAAATCACTATAATTATTTTTATTAAATTTTTATTATGTCTTCAATATACAGAACAAAGTATATAAATTCAAACTATTAGAGTTACAAATGCTTCTGGCAAAGAGCAAGTTACTAATGTTCTTTGTTTTTTTAAATTATTCTTCCTTCATACACTAAAAACAGAAGCTAATTATAGCACCCTTGAATCATGTGGGTCTCTTCTCTCTCCTTTATCACCTCTGTGTAGCTGGTCACAAACTCCTGTCAATTCTTCACTCACCTGGCCACCCTTACAAGGCCCTGATCTCACCACACTTGGTTTCTACACAAAGTGTCTACTATGGCTTGCTAGGTCTTTCAAAATCTACTAATCAATCCAACATGAGAACTATTTCTCCAACTCTGCATCACTGCAAAGCCAACCAAATTCTTTCTATTCAAAAAGTTTTAGTCAGGATTATAGGACAGAAATAAGACTTGAGGTAGTCTTCTACAGATCTTCAAGTTCCCGCTAATCTATCCTTAGACACTAGTTTGGTATACACAGTCCTAACCCATCTGTCCTACTAACCAGCCCACATTCTTCCATATTCCATTCTTCCACTATAAATTATTCTATAAAATTACTTGCTAAAACTCCAAAAACAAAGTCATATCTTTAGAACATCCCCCAGATAACTCCACGGTCCTGGGTCTCATCTGCTGCCCCACCCCCACCCCCGTTAGCCTTCTAAAAGATTGAGTACTCTAGCTCAGGCCTTAGCATTCTTCTCTTTTCTATTTTCATTCTATCCCTAAATGATTTTATCCAGTCCCTTAAATATATTTATATTGACAACTCCCAAATTTATATCTTCAGTATTGCTCTCTTTCCTGAATTCCAGACTCAAACATCTAACTGTACACTCAGGATTTTTTTTCTGGGTATAGCAAACACAATATATCTAAAGACTTCCCAATCTCAGTATATGATATCACCATCCCTCTAATTACTCAAGTCAAAAAGTTTGGATTCATCTTTTACGCTTTCATTTATTTATCTCCCAATATCCAGTCCAAAAATATATCCTTTCTTCCCTCTGAAATATATCCCAAATATATTTTTATTGCTGCCACCATAGTCCAACTGGTGATGTGATTATGTCATTCATTCAGACATCAGAACCACATCAAAAAGCAAGTTAGGGTGGGACTACAAACTAATACAACCTCCATGAAAAGAAGTATGGAGAATTTTCAAAGAACCAAAAGTCAACCTTCCATTTGATCCCATAATCCCATTAATAGGTGTCTACCCAGAAGAACAAAAATCATTTTACCATAAGGACATTTGCACCAGAATGTTTATGGCAGCTCAATTCACAATTGCCAAGATGTAGAAGCAAGTGCCCATCAACTCATGGCATATGTATACCATGAAGTAATATTCAGCTATAAGAAAAGATGGAGACTTTATATCTTTTGTGTTTACCTGGATGGAGTTGAAACACATTCTTCTTAGTAAAATATCTAAAGATTGCCGGGGGCGGGGGGTGGGGGGGGGGAGTATCCAATGTAGTCAATACAATATGAAGCCAATATATAAACTACACTGAAAGAAAGAAAAAACAAAATAAAGAAAGACAAAAAATACAAGAGAAAAACACAAGTATAGTCCAGGAAAAGGTGGAGGAGAGATAGAGAGAAGAGGAGGAGGGAGGGTGATTGGCAGGATCTCACCTAACGTGCACAATGTGAGGGTGTTCAGCACACCCCCAATGAAGGGCTCAACTACAACTTTAACTTTACCTTAGAATTGAAAACAATTGAAAACAATGTAAGCTAAACATTTTTACCCTCATATTAATCTGAAGTTTTTTTTTAAAAAGGAAGTTAGCTATGCTAACAAACAATTACTCATTCTCTCTCTGTATTTTCCTCTCTTTCTACCACCCTCATTCTCTGAACTCATTTCCCTTCTCTCTCTCTCTTCTCACTTTCCTCTTTCTCTCTTCCTCCCCATGTTTTTTTTTACTGACCATGAGGGACATAATACAATAGGAAAATGCCAGATGGTAGACTTAGAAAGAAAGGACTTATTCCTATGGGCTACCATGGTCAAGGAGGGTAATTATGGCAAAGTCAGTTTTTATTTCTGGCTCTCAGCTGTCCATTAAATTAAAGAAATTATACTAGATGGTCTCTGAGGACCCTTAAAGTTCTAGAAATCTATTCAAGGTATTTATTGAGTAAAGTGCTATGTTTCTTGTTCCTAAAAGTAGGTAAATTCAATATTTTATATTTCCCTGAGGGAGAAAAGCAAATTAGGGTTGGTTGGGTTTTTTTTTTTTTACAAGGCCTTTAATTGATCCTTTTCTATCAGGAGTCAGTGGCTCTTGGTAGAAAAAATGCAAATCTCCCATCGTATAGTCTGAATGTTCAATACCTCTGTATTTATTCCTGTCTTTGGGCCATTCTTGGGACATTCAGATTCCAAGAAAAGGTCAATAAGCCATGTAATATGAAGGCTGTCATTTATTGGGCACTCTTTATGTTTCACGTTCTGTGATAAGGCTTTTTTTTTTTTCATTTAAACCTAATGTACGTCTACATAAGGGAAGTATTATATTATCACTTGTATTTTACAGAAGAGGAAACTAAGGTGTAAAATGTTTAAGAAATTCACCTAAGGCCACATAGCTAATAGATGGTGGAGCCAAAATTTAGACCCAGACCTGACTTAAAAGCTCATACTCTGAAAGATTATACTACACTACTTTCCCCTTTAAATGTTACACTCCTGCAAGGCTATCTTGCCGGTCTCTTGAACCTCTTGGACTCATAAACCATGTGACCTCGATGTCCTGGACACCATACCCTAGTCTCTGCCTGACCCAACAAGATCAAATACATTACAAAGGTTTTAAGACAGAGACTCATAATTTCTTATGGCATTTGGTACCAGTCACATGGGCACTCAGTAAATACTTTTGACTTAGAAATGCTATAATGAAAATCAACTTATACAGGTAAGACTATCTGACACAAACTCTGGTGCAAAGTAAAAGGTCAGGAGAGATTATAATAGGACTAACAATACGGTCAGACAACCAATGAAGTCTAATTTCCATGATCTCATTACCATTTACAGAAAATAGAGCTATTGGTACACCTAGAGAATTGCTTTAAAAAATGGCTGAAGATTGGTTTAATTAAGACTCCAGAGCCCGGCTCCGTGGCTCACACCTGTAATCCCAGCACTGTGGGAGGCAGAGGAGAGAGAATTGCTTGAGCTCAGAAGTTCGAGACTTGCCTGAGGGAGAGTGAGACCCTGACTCCAAAAAAGTGAAAAACCCAGTGGTGCCTGTAGTTCAAGAGGCTAAGGCACCAGCCACATAGCTGGCAGGTTCAAATCTGGCCCGGGCCTGCCAAACAACAATGACAACTACAACCAAAAAATAGCTGGGCGTTGTGGCAGATGCCTGTAATCGCAGCTACATGGGAGGCTGAGGCAAGAGAATCACTTAAGCCCAGGAGTTGGAGGTTGCTGTGAGCTGTGACACCACCATACCTTACCCAGAGCTATAGCCTGAGGCTCTGTCTCAAAAAAAAAAAAAAAAATGAAAAACCCAGCTGGGTGCCATGCTGCACACCTATAATCCCAGCAGCTTCCAGAGGGTGAGGCAACTGGATGCCCACAGCCCGAGTCTAAGGTTGCGATGAACTATGACGCCATTGCACTCTGCTCAGGGCATAAAGTGGGACTCTGTGTCAACAATAACAATTACAACAGAAGACTCAAGATACTTAAGTGAAATATCAGGTTAGCACATTTATGGAAGAATGTCTCTTTTTAAAGTACTTCAAAAGGTCTTCAGAACTGGTATTTAATTTGCATCACCATCTCCCAAGCAGAATCAGATCTCAGGGAGTCTTTGTCATGAGGTTTTTATGGCCAAGAGGACCAACTGGCAGAGTCTCTAAAAGTCTGCCCCCAATCTCTTAGTATCTTTAGGTAGATAGCAAACCTCACTGAAGTATGAGGCTACTGAAGCATCCAAGGTCCTCTATGAGATAGTGGTTTGGTGCATTATAAAAAAAGGGGGAAAAGCCTCGGTGCCTGTGGCTCAAGCGGCTAAGGCGCCAGCCACATACACCCAAGGTGGCGGGTTTGAATCCCTAGCCTGGGCCCACCAAAACAACAATGATGGCTGCAACCAAAAAATGGCCAGGCGTTGTGGTGGTGCCTGTGGTCCCAGCTACTTGGGAGGCTGAGGCAGGAGACTCGCTTGAGCCCAGGAGTTGGAGGTTGCTATGAGCTGTGATGCCATGGCACTCTACCCAGGGGATAGCTTGAGGCTCCATCTCAAAAAAAAGGGGGGAAATGTTTTAA
>CAUYQV010194173.1:0-18265 GCA_963574575.1 Galagoides demidoff | reverse complement strand
GCTGGGCATTGTGGCGGGCGACCTGTGGTCCCAGCTACTTGGGAGACGGAGGCAGGAGACTCGCTTGAGCCCAGGAGTTGGAGGTTGCTATGAGCTGTGATGCCATGGCACTCTACCCAGGGGGATAGCTTGAGGCTCCGTATCCAAAAAAAAAAAAAAAAAGACTAAGACCCTGTCCCTACTAAACATAGAAAAAAGTAGCCAGGTGTTAAGGTAAGTGCCTGTTATCCCAGGTACTTGGGTGGCTGAGGCAGGAGGATTGCTTCAACTGAGGAATTTGATGTTGCATTGAGCTAGGCTGATGCCATGGCACTCTAGCTCAGGCAACAGAGTGAGACTCTGTCTCAAATTAAAAAGAAAAAAGATGACAAAACTGTGTGATAGTTGAAGTCATACTTTGATTAATTGTACTGTTTCTTATTTGAGATATAATCTGTACTTTTGATTTGAAATTGGACATTTCATATATGATGACCTAAAACGTTTTATTGTATTTCAGGTTATAGTTACATTATCTTATTATCAAATATGGAATGGGTGTTTTTCTCCCTCTTGTTTGGATATTTGGGTTTATTTTTCATAAGGAGATTTTGAATTTTAGCCTTACTTTGATTTGTTCCTATTTGTGTGACATTTGCCAAGTCACCCTTTTAAAGACCATACACATTTGTTATATAGGGATGATACTTTTTTCATTATTCTGTAAGGTAGTTGTTAGAATTATGTGAACCTGGCATATTATAGGTATTCATAAGGAATGTTCCCAACCTTTCTTTCCTACCTAAAACATTGGAAGCATTTACTTTTACTCTATTCTTTGGTAAGTATAACCAGTCTAATTTTCCCATAGTATCTTGGTTCTTTTGAATATCTGTTATATATTAGAATGAACTCTTGACTGTTTTTGAAATAAATTTACATTTCATAGGTTTATTTTTGGTGTCTCTTTTTTTTTGAGACTGGATCTTCCCTTGTTGTCTGGCCTATAGTAGTTGATGTAAGCTACAATGTCCTCATTGTAGCTTACATCAACTTCAAATTCCTGGGCTCAAATGATCCTCTTGTATCAGCCTCTCCAGTGCTGGGACTACAGGTGTGCATTACCATACCCGACTGATTTTTCTATTTTTTTGTCAAGAAGGTATCTGGTTATATTGCTCAGGCTGTTGTCAAACTTCTGGGCTCAAGTGATCCTCCTGTCTCTGCCTCCCAAAGTGTCTAGTGCCTCCCTAGCCTTATTTGTGGATGTATATTGAATTTTATGTTGTATATTTTACTTTTTATTGGATTATGCATTGAAAATTATTTATCATTAATTTTTAACGTGGCCTGGTGCAGTGGCTCACACCTGTAATCCTAGCACTCTTGGGAGGCCAAGGTGAGTAAGTAGGTCCTGTGAGCTTAGGTGTTTGAGACTAGCCTGAGCAAGAGTGAGACCTTGTCTCTACTAGAAATACTAAAAGTTAGCTGGATGTTGTGGTGGGTGTCTATAGTCCCAGTTACTGGGGAGGCTGAGGTGGGAGAATCAGTTGAATCCAGGAGTTTGAGATTGTTGTGCACTAGACACCATGGGACTTTATCCTGGGCAACAGAGTAAGACTCTGTCTCAAAAAAAAGAAAAAAAGATTTTTTTTTAATACAAAGAAATCAGAACAGTATACAACGAATTCTAGGTATACCCATCATACTGCTTCAACAGTTTACATTTTGCATTTCACGTTTATCTCCCCATCTCTGTTTACTTATTTTTTGCTCTAACATTTTAAAGTGTATTCAAGACATAAATAATTTCATTTAGAACTAGCTAAGACTGGGCTAGGCACACTGGCTCATGCCTATAACTCCAGCACTTTTGGAGGTGGAGGTGGGAGAATCACTTGAGTCTAGGAGTTCAAGGTAATGGGAAAGTCACGTAACACTGACTTTTTTGTATGATACTGACTTTTTAGAGATAATCAGACTAACATACATACTATTTGCAGATTTTCTGATATTCATAATTTTTAAATAATTATTTTACTGTGGTGATGTGTACCTTGATCCTTTATATTTCTATAAATTAGAAGTTAGCAAGACTTGATGAATCAAAGACTTAAGTTTAGATTAAACTGTTTTAGTAAGAGTAATTTATAGTGGTACTTCATAGTGCATCTCATCAGGAGACATACACATTCAGGTCGTCCCACTAATGATGCTAAATGTTTTTTTTTTTTTTTTTTTTTTTTGAGACAGAATCTCACTTTGTTGCCCTTGGTAGAGTGCTGTGGTGTCACAGCTCACTGCAACCTCAAACACTTGGACTTAAGTGATTGTCTTGCCTCAGACTCCCAGGTAGCCGGGACTACAGGAGCCTGCCACAATGCCTGACTATTTTCTTTTTTTTGTTGCAGTTGTCATTATTGGTTAGCTGGCCCGGGCTAGGCTCGAACCCGCCAGCCTTGGTGCATGTGGCTGGTGCCGTAACCACTATGATATGGGTGCCGAGCCTAATGATGCTAAATTTAATCACTGAGGTTACCACTAGTTCCCTCCATCGTAGTAATAGTTTATTTTTCTACTTGCATTTAGTTAGTAATCTGTGTGGTGATGCTTTGTATCAAATTTCCTGTCTTTTACTTAATGGCTTTTTAAATCAATTAATGATTCCAGCTTCAGTAAACCATTTTTTTTTTTGAGACAGAGCCTCAAGCTGAGACCCTGGGTAGAGTGCTATGGCTTCACTGCTCACAGCAACCTCCAACTCCTGGGCTCAAGCGAATCCTGCCTCAGCCTCCCAAGTAGCTGGGACTACAGGCACCCGCCACAATGCCCGGCCATTTTTTGGTTGCAGCCATCATTGTTGTTTGGCAGGTCCGGGCTGGGGATTCGAATCCGCCACCTTAGGTGTATGTGGCTGGCGCCTTAGCTGCTTGAGCCACAGGCATCGAGCCCAGTAAACCATTTTGTTGACTTGAATACTGCATTGTTAATTACATTTATTAATGATTATTGATTGAAAATATTTTCATATTTTCCTTCATTTATTCATGTACTTTGTCCAGTTTGAGGGATTAATCTTTTTCTTTTTAAAAAAAATTGGTTAGGGTGGCGCCTGTGGCTCAGTGAGTAGGGCTCCAGCCCCATAAACTGAGGTGGCGGGTTCAAACCTGGCTCCAGCCAAACTGCAACAAAAAATAGCCAGGTGTTGTGGTGGGTGCCTGTGGTTCCAGCTACTTGGGAGGCTAAGGCGAGAGAATTGCCTAAGCCCAGGAGTTGGAGGTTGCTGTGAGGTGCTTGACGCCATGGCACTCTACCGAGGACAACAAAGTGAGATTCTGTCTCTAAAAAAAAGGAAAAAATTGATTAGAGTTGGTGATTAGCCAGGGCAACATAGACTTCATCCCTTAAAAAGAAATGATTTGTGAAACTTTGTATATTGGATATAGTAGCCCTATATTGTTGCATTTTTATTTTCTCTAAACTATCATTAGTTCATAAACATTGTTTAAGGGGATGTGCTTGGTCTTTTTTCATATAGAGGTTTTCTACTTTTATGAACTCAGATATCAGCATTTTATTTTTCTGACTTTTGTTAGGAAAGTTACTTTCATCTCTAGTTCATAAAAAAAATATATATATGTATGTATATTTTTTTGAGACAGAGCCTCAAGCTGTCCCCCTAGGTAGAGTGCTGTGGCATCACAGCTCACAGCAACCTCCAACTCCTGGGCTCAAGTGAGTCTTCTGCCTCCGCCTCCCTAAGTAGCTGGGACTATAGGCACCCGTCACAATGTCCGGTTATTTTTTGGTTGCAGCCAGCTGTCGTTGTTTGGCGGGCCCAGGCTGGATTTGAACCCGCCACCTTAGGTGTATGTGGCTGGCGCCTTAGCCACTTGAGCCACAGACGCTGAGTCCCTAAAAATATTTCTTAAATAGGCTGTTATTTTATATGAAATTGCAAATTGAAATCTTTGCTGTATTTGGAATTTATTTAGACACAAAATTAGGAGTCTAAATTTTGTTTCATTAATAAGATAGTTGTTTTAACACCATTTATTGAATAGTCTTTCCTTTCCACACAGATTTGGAATGGCAACTTTTATCATATACTACAATTATATATGTGCTTGGGTTTATTTTTATTTTGATATTTTTAGAGACATAGTCTTTGCAGTGTTGTCTAGGTTGGAGTGCAGTGGTCCAACCGTAGTTCACTGTAGGCTTCAATTCCTGGGCTTAAACTGTCCTCCTGCCTCAGCCTTTGAAGTAGCTAGGGCTACAGGCATGTGCCACCATGCCTGGCTTTTTATTTTCATTTTTTATAGAGATAGGGTCTTGCTGTGTAGCCCAGAATGGTCCCCAAACTCCTGGCCTCAAGTGAGCCTCCAACCTTGGCCTCCCCAAATCTGGGATTACAGGGGTGAGCCATAGCACCTGGCCTACTATAGATCATTGATTCTTTACATTTATCTCTGTCAGTTCATTTCTGCTAAAGTAACGCATTCATCATTACTATATTTTGTGGATTTAGTGTAGGTAAGGACCTCTCCTATACTCTTTTTTTTCAGAATTTTTTTTTTAAATTTTTATTGAAGTCTGTGTATAATTTACATAAAATAAAATATACTCTTCAGGTTCGCAGTTCTGTGAAAAATTTTTTTTTTTTTTGAGACAGAGCCTCAAGCTATCCCCCTGGGTAGAGTGCCATGGCATCACAGCTCATAGCAACCTCCAACTCCTGGGCTCAAGTGAGTCTCTTGCCTCCGCCTCCCAAGTTGCTGGGACCACAGGCGCCCGCCACAACGCCTGGCCATTTTTTGGTTGCAGCCATCATTGTTGTTTGGCGGGCCGGGCTGGGGATTTGAACCCGCCACCTTAGGTGTATGTGGCTGGTGCCTTAGCCGATTGATCCACAGGCGCCGATCCAGTTCTGTGAATTTTGATAAATACATGGTTGGTAGCCACCAGGATTCCCTCCTGGAACCCTCGTACACTGTTGGTAGGATTATAAATTAGTGCAACCTCTATGTAAAACAGTATGGACATCACACAAAAAATGAAAACAGAACTACCAATTCCACTGCTAGGTATATATCCAAAGGATGAGAAGTTGTTATACTGAAAAGATGCCTGCACTCCCTTGTTTGTTGGAGCACTATTCATAATAGCCAACATTTGGAATAAACCTATCTATCCATTAATGATGAATGGACAAAGAAATTGCAGTACATATGTGCAGTGGAGTATCATATAGCCACAAAAGGGAATGAAATCCTGCCATTTGAAACAACATGGATGGAACTGGAGAACACGTCACATGAAATAATAAGCCAAACACAGAAAAGACAAGTCTTGTGTGTTCTATTATATGTGGCTGCTAAATATTAAAACAGTTGATCTCGTGGAGAGAGAGTATAATGATGGTTACCATAAGTGAGGAAGAGTAGTGGGCAGGGAGGATAAAGTTTGGATGGTAATGGGTGCAAAAATATAGTTAGATAGTTAAAGGGAGTGAACATATTTGAGAGCACAGCGAAATGACTGTGGTCAACAATACAGGTAATGGTTTGGAATAACTGCAAGAGTGGAGTTGAAATGCTTCTGACACAAGGACTGAATGCTTGTGACAATGGATACCTCTATTACCCTGATTTGGTTGGTTCACATTGTATGCCTGTATCAAGACACTGGATATATGCTAAAAGATGTACAATTCTTATTTATCCATAATATTAAAAAATGTTTTAAAAAGTTTCCATTTTCTAGGGTGGCGCCTGTGGCTGGTTGAGTAGGGCACCGGCCCCATATACCAAGGGTGGTGGGTTTAGGCCCGGCCCTGGCCAAGCTGCAACAAGAAAGGTAGCCAGGTGTTGTGGTGGGTGCCTGTGGTCCCAGCTGCTCCGGAGGCTGAGGCAGGAGAGTCACCTAAGCCCATGAGGTGGAGGTTGCTGTGAGCTGTGATGCCATGGCACTCTACCAAGGGCAATGAAGTCAGACTCCATCTTAAAAAAAAAAAAAAAATTTCCTTTTTCCTTTTTCCACTCAGTGCTCTCCCACCATCTCTTGTCCCAGGAGTGATCTGTTTTCTGTCTCAATAGTTTTTCCTTTTTCAGAATGTTATGTAAGTTGAATAGAACACTCTCTAGCTCTTTTGTGTTAGGCTTTCTTCACTTACAGGGGTTTTTTTTTTTTTTTTTTGGAGGCAGAGTCTCACTTTGTCACCCTTGGTAGAGTGTTGTGGCATCTTAGCTCATAGCAACCTCAAACTCCTGGACTCAAGTGATTCTCTTGTCTCAGCCTCCCAAGTAGCTGGGACTATAGGCACCCACCACAATGCCCGGCTATTTTTAGAGACAGGGTCTCACTCTGGCTCAGGCTGATCTCGAACCTGTCAGCTTAGGCAGTCCACTTGCCTCCGAACCCAGAGTGCTGGGATTACAGGAGTGAGTCACTGTGCCTGGATTGCTTTTAAGGTTCATCAGTATTGTTGAATGGATCAATTATTTTCTTTCTATTTCTGAGTAATAGTTCATTGTATGGAAATACTCCAATTTGTTTCTCCATTCACTAGTTGATGGACTTTTGGATTGTTCTTAGTTTTTGATTATAAATAAGCTTGACATAAGCATTCACATACAAATCTTGGGTATCCCCCACATGTTTTCATTTTTCTTTGGTAAATACCTGGAAGTGGAATTGTTGGGTTATATGATGATTTTTGTATCTTTTTTTTTTTTTTTCAGTTTTTGGCCGGGGCTGGGTTTGAACCCACCACCTCCAGTATATGGGGCTGGCGCCCTACTCCTTTGAGCCACAGGTACCACCCGATGAGTGTATCTTTTTATAGAAATTGCCAAACTGTTTTCCAAAGTGACTGCACCAGTTTTCATTTCCACGAACTTTTGATACTTCCGCTTAAAAAACTTCATTGTGTTGGCTCGGCGCCTGTGGCTCAGTCGGCTAGGGCGCCAGCCACGTACACCTAAGGTGACAGGTTCGAATCCCCAGCCCCGGCCTGCCAGACAGCAATGATGGCTGCAACCAAAAGATGGCCAGGTGTTGTGGCGGGCGCCTGTGGTCCTAGCTACTTGGGAGGCGGAGGCAGGAGACTTCGCTTGAGCCCGGGACTTGGAGGTTGCTATGAGCTGTGATGCCATGGCACTCTACCCAGGGGGATAGCTTGAGGCTCCATCTCAGAAAAAAAAAAAAAAAAAAAACTTCATTGTGATGGATAGTGATTCATTTTCCTAATGAGTAGTAATGTTGAACATTTTTTCGTGGACTTATTTCTCTTTTGGAAGTCTCTTCAAAGTGAATATGATTGGGTGGTTTTGTTATTGTGAAAGTTCTTTACATATTCCCCATCCAAGTTATTTATTTATTTATTTATTCATTTATTATGAGACAGAGTTTCACTTTTTCACCCTGTTTTTGTCTTTCAGGGTTTTTCATGGTGGAAATTTTAAATTTTCACAGCAGAAATTTATAAATTAATGAAGCTTACTTTGTGCTTTCTTTTTAGTTTTTTAACTAAGAAGAAGGTTTTGCCCAACCCAAGATCACAAAGATTTTCTCTCATGTTTTCTTTTTTGAGAAGGAGCCTCAAGCTATCCCCCTGGGTAGAGTGCTATGGCATCACAGCTCATAGCAACCTCCAACTCCTGGGCTCGAGCGAGTCTCCTGCCTCCGCCTCCCAAGTAGCTGGGACCACAGGCACCCGCCACAACGCCCAGCCATTTTTTGGTTGCAGACATCATTGTTGTTTGGTGGGCCCGGCTGGGGACTCGAACCTGCCACCTTAGGTGTACGTGGCTGGCGCCTTAGCCAATTGAGCCACAGGCACGGAGCCTCTCTCATGTTTTCCTTAGAAATTTTATAGTTTTAGGTTTTACATTTAGGTCCAAAATAACATTTGAGAATTTTTGTATGTGAGGTCAGGATTCTCTGACTCTTTTTTTTTTCTTTTCTTTTTTTTTAAGACAGAGTCTTACTCTGTCACCCTGGGTAGAATGCCATGGTGTCATCACAGCTCATAGCAACCTCAAACTGTTGGGCTTAAGCAATCCTCTTGTTTCAGCCACCACAATAGCTGGGACTACAATAGCTGGCTAGTTTTTTCTAGTAAATAGAGATGGGGTCTTGCTCTTGCTCTGGCTGGTCTTAAACTCCACCTGCCTTAGTCTCTCAGAGTAATAGGATTATAGGTGTGAGCCACTGCACTGGGCCTCTTTTTTTCCCTTTTTTATTAACTTGGGAGTTATTTTGTAATTATGGTGAATTATAATCATTATAGAATTATCTTTATACTTAAGCCATATGTATATCTTCACCTAGTCTTATATTCTTTTATATTATAGAGATTTATTGGTATTAATGTTTATTGGTGTTTAATACTGATTATAAGTTTTCTTCTAGTATTTTGTTTCATTTTTTTTTTTTTTGAGTGGGAGTTTTTTCCATTTTATTTTTGTGAGATTATTACTAGTATATAAGATCTTGTTTTTTTGGCATTTGCTTTATGATTGGATATATATAATACAATTTTATAATGTTAAAGGTTATCAGTTGTTTGTAATCAGAAAAAGAATGAGGCTGGTTGCATTGGCTTATACCTCTAATCTTAGGCTGGGGTGTGAGGATCACTTGAGGTCAGGAGTTTAAGACCACCATGTGCATCACAGATAAACCTTTCTATACAAAAAATAGAAAAATTATACAGGCATGGTGTGCTCCTGTCATCCCACTATTCAGGAGATGAAGGCATGCAGATCAGTTAAGTCCAGGAGTTTAAGGTTACAGTAAGCTATGATCATGGCACTGCCCTGTGCCCAGGCAACAAAGTGAAACCCTTTCTCCACAATGACAAACCCCCTCCCCTGCAACAAAAACAAACAAAAAGAAATAGAATGAAGTATCAGAAAATACTTGCTGATGTTTAGGAAGTGATTTCTTTGTGGTACTTAATGCATTGTATTTGCCTTTGGAAATCCAAGATCTCTATTAGTAGAGTGAACTGTTCAACTTGACAGATATTTTCAGTACTTAGATGCTGTGGTGAAGTATTAACAAAAAGGGGAGAATCAGTAAGTGCTTGAAGTTTTTGCCTTCAAGTGGCTTAAACAGTGTGGTAGGATACTTATATTATTTAGTGCAGTCAGTTAAAATACCACAAATGGAAGCTAGTGGTAGTGATAGTGAGGTTAGGTAGATGTTAAGGGAGAAAGAAGGGAATGTTTGAGAGAAATTTTGAAGAACAGTATGATAGGATTTCAACAAAGAGATAAAGGAATTACAGGTAGAGAATTACAGTAGAACCTTCAAATTTGACTCCCTGCCTACATCGACCACCTCCTAAAGTTGACTTAATATTTATAGACTGAACATGCACCAAATGTACATACCAATACAGCAGTCCTACTTTCTTATGTCGAACAGTTTGTTACAGTCTGCTGGGTGGTTAATTTAAAGAGGGTCTACTCATGCAGGTGTCCTCCTCAAACTACGGCCTGCCTAGTACATTTATCCGGCCCGCCGTTTTTGCCACCGCTGCCTGTACTGCTTAGCATCCAACTTGTCCTGGGGCCCGCAGTCCGGCCCTCCAACGGTCTGAGGGACAGTGAACTGGCCCCCCTGTTTAAAAAGTTTGAGGACCTTTGGCTACCGTATATGAAAAAACATTATGGGCTCGGTGCCTGTGGCTCAATCGGCTAAGGCACCAGCCATGTACACCTAAGGTGGCGGGTTCGAATCCCCAGCCTGGGCCCACCAAACAACAATGACTGCTGCAACCAAAAAATGGCTGGGCGTTGTGGCGGGCGCCTGTGGTCCCAGCTACTTGGGAGGCGGAGGCAGGAGACTCTCTTGAGCCTGGGAGTTGGAGGTTGCTATGAGCTGTGATGCCATGGCACTCTACCCACTCAACCTCTAGCTTGAGGCTCCGTCTCAAAAAAAAGAAAAAACATTATGGGAACTAGCCTGGGAAGTAACATTCATGTGAACTATATAGGAAGCTATGCAATGACACAGAAGCTAAGAGAGGAGATAGTTTCAAGGGTGTTTAATTCTATTTTATTGTTCTTACATTATAATTGTCAAGCATTTTTATTATAGCCCCTCACTTCTAGATTTTAATACATCAGTGTAAGACAGATTCTACTTTAACATTTCTCTGAGGTCAGTGCCAATCTTATACACACATAATTTTACCAAAACCAACTTCATCATTAAGTATAAGACTTTGGTGAATGCTGAATTGTATATTAAAATGTGTGACATGCTACTGTAAAATTTGGTAGCTTAAAACAATAACCAATTTATCATAATCTGATGATTTTGTGGGTCAGGATTTCCAGCAGGATTGGCTGGGTGATTCTTCTGCTTTATGCAGTGTTGACTGGGGTTGCTCAGTGATGTTGAGTTGGTGGCTTGTCTGGTCTGTAAGTCCAAGATTACTTTACTCATGTGCATGTTGCCTTGTTAGGGATGGCTAGATACTGGGCCAAGTAAGCCCTTTTCTTCCTTCATGTGGTTTCAGGGCATTACCACATGATTTGTTTATTAAGAAAGTGGATTTCTTACATGGCAGCTTAAGATTAGAGTCTTGACACCTAGAGACCTGGGTGGAAACATCAAAACCTGCTTGGGAAATCTGAATAGTTCCTCACTGTACATGTATTAGGGCACGTAATAGATGTATTTGCTTTGAAAAATTTCATTTAAAGCACATTCTGAATTGAACTAAAATAGATAAAGTATTTAAAGGAGAGTTAGCTAGTGGTATTAGCTAATATACACTTTTTAAAAACTTTAATGCTTTGTGTGAAAGTATAATTAGATGTGCACTAACTAGAGTATGGTCCCCATAGTTAATGTATGCCAACATATGCTGTTAACATTAAGAGCTAGGTACATGATTTACCATTTGCATTATAGAGTTTAAATCATATATGTAATTGTACAATGTGGTCTAGAGGTCTAAAATGCCCAAGGTTGCATGAAAGAGTCACATTTGATATAACATTTATAGTATGGATAATATTAAGTGATTTAGAGTAATTTAATTCTGTAACCAGATACTACATATGTCTTACTACTTACATATGTTTTACAATATATTGAAAACAGAAGAAGTAATTTTACTTCTGTTTTAGAGCTATGTTAAAAAAAAAAAAAAGCCCAAACCACTTTATCATGTTATGCCTGACTTGGCTTTCATACATATATTTATGTTTCTTTTTTTCCCTATTTCTCTTCTCTGTGAGTTCTTGTGACTATTGTTATACTACTTTTGTTACTATGTATGTAACTGAGTTCTTCCCTAATAAAATTTTATACTAGGCATAGTAATAATGCATATGTTGCCTTTAACCTCATAAAACATTTAAAAGACAAGTGCGGTTATCTGCAACAGATAAGAAAACTGAAGCGAGGTTTGGGGCCAATAGTAACTCAGTGGTTAGGGTGCTGGCTACATGCACTGGGGCTAGTAGGTTCCAACCTGGCCGGGGCCTGTTAAACAATGACAACAACAACAACAAAAAAGCCAGATGTGTGGTGAATGCCAGTAGTCCCAGCTAGTCAGGAGGCTGAGGCAAGAGAATCACTTAAGGCCAAGAGTTTGAGGTTGCTATGAGCTGTGATGCCACAGCACTTTACTGAGGGAGATGTAGTGAGACTCTGTCTCAAAAAAAAAAAAAAAAAAGAAAAGAGAAAGAAAACTAAAGTACAATATAGTTAAGTAACTCTGTCTCAAAAAAAAAAAAGAAAAGAGAAAACTAAAGCACAATACACTTAAGTAACTTGTTTTGTGTTGGTGGTCAGCTGTTGGCAGAACTGGAATTTGAACTTAAATATGGCTTAACTACAAAGCTTGAGCTATTTCCATTGTTTTATAGTATACTTAGGGTTTTTCAATTGCAGCTGTCTTAAACTGTGCTATTTAATTCTTTTTTTTTTTTTTTTTGAGACAGACTATCACTCTGGTAGAATGCTATGGCATCCTAGTTCACAGCAACCTCAGACAATCCCCTTGCCTCAGTCTGCAAAATAGCTGGAACTACAGGTGCCCACCACCATGTTTGGCTAATTTTTTTTTCTATTTTTAGTAGAGATGTGGCACTTTTGCTCAAACTGGTCTTGAACTTCAGAGCCTCAGCTTCTGAGAATGGTAGTATTATAGGCAAGAGCCACCATGCCCGGCCTAAATTTTTACTTTCTGTTTTTTTGTTTTTGTTTTTGGTTTGGTATATGTTAGCCAAAACAACCTTTCTATTCCTAAATAGTGAGAGATAAGTATCATATAATTTGAATTTCTTCATATCTTCAGGCGGAAACATCTTTTGCATCACTATACAAAACATAGGAATGTGTTACTATGTGAGTCATTATATTAAATTTTCCCCTTTATAAAGATAGAAACTGAATCAAGAAATACTAGAAAATAAGGGGTCTTTGGAGGTCAGTTAGTACAAGCCCTTGATTTTAGAAGTTATAAGCAGTAGATGCGCCACAGTTCTGTCAGTTCAGCAATTTATAAATCCTTATGTTCTAGTTGACTGGATGTGTGCAAGTCTTTCAAATCTTAGCGTTCTTACTTAATGTGTATCAGTTTTTACAGTTAACTTTATGAGGACCATTCACCCTTTTAGCAATGTCTGTCAGTATAATTGGACAAACAGGGCTAGAGGAGGAGACTCAGATGTTTTAAATACCATTTACTTCCAGCCTGTCAATCTCAACTCTCCCTTAATTGGAAAGGGTTTTCTTCTTTTCCTTCTAAGTTTCTGGAACCAATTTTCTTTTTTTTTTGAGACAGAGCCTCAAGCTGTCCCCCTGGGTAGAGTGCTGTGGCATAGCTCACAGCAACCTACAACTCCTGGGCTCAAGCGAGTCTACTGCCTCTGCCTCCCAAGTTGCTGGGACCACAGGTGCCTGCCATAATGCCTGGCTATTTTTTTTTTTTTTTTGGTTGCAGCCATCATTATTGTTTGGTGGGCCCGGGCTGGATTCGAACCCACCACCTTAGGTGTATGTGGCTGGCGCCTTAGCCACTTGAGCCACAGGCGCCGAGCCAGTTTTTTTCTATTTTTAGTAGAGACGGGGTCTTGCTCTTGCTCAGACTAGTCTCAACTCCTGAGCTCAAGCAATCTACCTGCCTCAGCCTCTCAGAGTGCTAGGTTTATAGGCATCAGCCCCTGCACCCACCCTCATTGTATTTTTTGATTTTCATTTCTAAACCTTGGTACAAGAAATTATAACAAGGGCCAGGCTTGGTGACTTACACCTGTAATCCTAGCATTCTGGGAGGCTGAGGATGGTGGATCTCCTGAGCTCATGAGTTTGAGGCCAGCCTGAGCCAGACAGAGCGAGAGATCCTGTCTCTAAAATTAGGCGGGCATTGGGGCGGTGCCTATAGTCCGAGATACTGGGGAGGCTAAGGCCAGAGAATTGTTTGAGCCCAAGAGTTTGAGGTTGCTGTGAGCTGTGATGCCACAGCAGTCTCCTGAAGGTGAGAAAACCAGACTCTGTCTCCAAAAAAAAAAAAAAAAAATTTTTTTTTTTTTTAACTAGAATACCTGGTGAGGAACTGTCTTAATTTTGCCACTTAAGTCTTTGTCCCTGTAAAGTCACTTATTCTCTGGGCTTCAGTCTTTTCCTCTGTAAAATGAGGGGAATAGATGTGATGTCTGAGTTATTTCTTATGAAAAAAATCAATTTTGTGGAATTTTTTTCTGGCAGTGCTTCTTTCCAACTCTGTGTTGCTTGTTTTTTTTCTTATCATCCCTCCACTATAACCTGTTTATTTCTAGAGTCTTTCTTCTGTTGGTTTTTTGAGACTGAGTCTCACTTTGTTGCCCTGGGTAGAGTGCCTTGATGTCACAGCTCACACCAACCTCGAACTCGTGGGCGTAGCCTCTTGAGTATCTGGGACTACAGGCGCCCATCACAATGCCCAGCTATTTTTAAAGATGGGGTCTCACTCTTGCTCAGGCTGTTCTTCAACCTGTGAGCTCAAGCAGTCTACCCACTTTAGTCTCCCAGAGTGCTAGGATTACAGGTGTGAGCCACCGTGCCCGGCCCTGTTTCTTTTTACGTTTAACCCCTTTCTTCCGTTGTCCCTTGGAAACTATGTTCAGTTGTGTACAGATCACTATTCTAGGTTTTTTTTTTTTTTTTTTTGAGACAGAGCCTCAAGTTATTGCCCTAGGTAGAGTGCTTTGGTGTCACAACTCACAGCAATCTCCAGCTCCTGAGCTCAAGCGATTCTCCTGCCTCTGCCTCCCAAGTAGCTGGCACTCCAGGCACCTGCCACAAGGCCTGGCTGTTTGTTTTTTGGTTGCAGCTGTTATTGTTGTTTGGCAGCCCTGGCTGGATTCAAACCGGCCAGCTCAGCCGCTTGAGCCACAGGCCCTGAGCCTATTCTAGGTTCTATAAAGGGTAACAAAGATGAATAAGCTATGATAACTGCAAAGGAGCTTACAAACTAGTAAGGTAGATAGAGAAGCTATATAAAAAGTCAGAATTGAAATCATCAAAGGAGAAGGGGAAGGATATGATCATTTGTAGTTTTAAGGATCAAGAGTAGTTAATGAAAGACATGGAATTTCAGCTAGATGTTACAGAATGTGTAGAATTTTGGCAGGTGGAGTTGGAATAGGCAAAGGCATCCTAGCTAAATGGCATTAGCACAAATATTGGTGTGAGACATTTAAACAATGATAAACAGTTTGGAATTTTATTACACATGTGGGTCAGTACTAGAAGAAAAGATTTTTGAATGGCATACTTGGGAAATTTTCTTTTTTTAGGTAGGTAGAGGTAAGCTGGGTTGGTTTTTACTTTGTTTTAAACAGAAGAGTGGAACAACCTAGTAAATCATACTTTTAAGGAGTATTTTTTGGTCACTCTATGTGTTTAGTGGATTGGCGGAGAGGAGAGAAATTAGAGTTTGGGAGATTCCTCCTTTCAAAAGCTAATGGGGGTGGAGTGGCTCACACCTATAACCCTAGTACTCTGGGAGATGGAGGTGGGTGGGTTGCCTGAGCTCAAATGGTTAGCCTGAGCAAAGCAAGATCCCATCTCTAACAAATAGAAAAAGTAGCTGGGCATTGTAGCAGGCACCTGTCTCCCAAGTAGGTGTCCCAGCTACTTGGGAGGCTGAGGGAAGAGGATTGCTTGAGCCCAAAAGTTTGAGGTTGCAGTGAGCTATGCTGCCATGGCACGCAACCCCAGGGAGACTGGGTGAGACAATGAGAATCCACTATTATGTTGCCTATGGAAAGGGAAAGGAGGACAGAGATATTTCAATGCAAAAATGAACTGATCAAGTGATTTAAAAATTAGAGGAAAATTGGAGAAGGAAGTTATTGAGAAATTTTGTGTATGGATGTTGGTAGTTGTACATTAGCATAGATAGGGATTTGGAAGAATTTGAACCTCTTTTCTATTAGACAGTAATTTTGGTGGTAAGTATTTGTTATGGAGATGAAAGCGTGGAGTTTGGCTGAAAGGTCGTTTGGGAGATTAGTTTGGATATTCACTTGCCAAGAAGTTATACTTTAAGTCATAGGTGTGCATTTCTAGACAATATAGTATAGAGAAGAGAGAAGTATGCCTAGGATTACAGGGGAATATGCAGGTTAGACTGATAGAATCTGGATAATGAGGGAGTAGTCAGATTGGAAAGTTTCACTGAAACTTAAGGAGAAATTTTGAGGAGGAGAAAGAGCTGAGAAGCCATTGAATTTGGTAACCTCCATTAGCTGTGTTGGGAAGGGGGTGTGATAAATCATCTTTTTCTCATGTGCTTACTGTTTGTAAAGTCCTTTCTCTTTTTACTGTATCCTTCATCTTTTATTTTCCTGTTTACATTCTTACCATTTTGTAACTCTACTTCCCTTCATTTAAATTCTATACATTTCTTTTTCTTCCACTTCCTCATTTTTCTCTGATCCATTTTGGCCATATATTATTCTTGGCTGGGCGTGGGAGGGGGAAGATGAGAAACATCAGTGTTGTTCATATCAGTTAATTTCATGGACTGCATTATTATGATGAGGCTTATGGCAAAACTGTGATAGCATAAAGCTTAATAAGGTTTGTGCTGCAACAATGTATTGTAGTTAAAAGTTTTAGCATGAAATTATACTAACGTTTCTTAAGAACTTCCCAGTGCGGATTTTTATGACACTTTTATTTTAAAAAATCTAATGAACCTATATAAAGAACTTTCCTTATACTATAACCTGCGCAATCTCTGGTTTGTTGAGACAAAGTATGATATGGGGTTTCTTTTTCTTAAAAGCTATTCAACCTCATAAATAATGTACATAAGTATGCATTTTAAAATACATATATAATTGTTTACTTTCTCCTTTCTTCTCCTCTTGTTTAACTATAACCTAACCTTGAGATAATGTATATAAAGTGAGCTAGTAGAATAGTATTTTTGAACAGTTTTAATGAAAGAAATCCTTTGGAAAAAGATTGTTTTCCTATGTATATGTGAGTATGTATATTATGTTAGAGATTAATTCAATGTTTCTCTTATATCTCTAAATTGTGAGTGATTCTGAAGCTTTTTTAAAAGAAGTGTTTGGACATTAGTATTGATTCTTCTTTCAGGAAGGAGATTTAGGCTACTAAATTATAAGAGACATAGATAATATGTGAATCCCTTTCTGTTGTAGAAGTTTCAAATAATTTAGAAGTAATATGAAATAAAAAGCAGCAGTTCCTTTTCTTCCTTCCCTAGGAGAAGGCCCTGTTAATTGTTTGTGTTTGTTCTTTTAAATCTTTTTCTGTTCATTTACGTGTGTGTGTACACATACACTGAAGCAGAAGAGACTATGTAGTTTTATTTCCTATAACCTGCTCTTTTTACATAACAGTGTGTTTTGGAGCTCCTCTATTCATGTGTTGTTAAATTTACATACACATGTATATGTATTCCTTTCTTTTAATTGTTTTGCCTTTTACTTTTGTCTTTTTTTTTAGTATTCTTTTAATTTTAGAATATTTTTGGATTTATAGAAAAGTTGCAAAGGTAGTACAGGGTTCCCATATAACCCATATTAGCTGCCCCCTATAATCAAAATCTTTTTTTTTTTTTGAGACGGAGCCTATCCCCCTGGGTAGAGTGCCATGGCATCACAGCTCATAGCAACCTCCAACTCCTGGGCTCAAGCGAGTCTCCTGCCTCCGTCTCCCAAGTAGCTGGGACTACAGGCGCCTGCCACAACGCCTGGCCATTTTTTGGTTGCAGCCATCATTGTTTGGCGGGCCCGGGCTGGGGATTCGAACCCGCCACCTTAGATGTACGTGGCTGGCACCTTAGCTGATTGAGCCACAGGCACCGAGCCCAAAATCTTGATTATATAGTTTACTTGTCATAATTAATGAACCAATAATGATACATTTTTATTGACTAAAATCCATACATTGTTTAGATGTTCTTAAGTTTTTTTATCTAATGTACTTTTTTGGTTAAAGGCTCCCTTCTGGGATACCATATTACATTTAATCATCACGTCTCTTCAGGCTTCTCTTGACTGTGACAGTATCCCAAACTTACTCTTGATGACCGTGACACTTTGAGGAGTACTGGTTTCATATTTTGGGGAATGTCCATCAATTGGGAATTGTCTGTTGTTCTCCTGATTAGACTGGGGTAATGAGTTTTGGGGTGGAAGGCAGTGACTTTATAAAGTTAAAAAATAAAATTTAATTAAAATTTCAAATAATATTGAAAGGTTTATAATAAGAAATAGCCCTAGCTTTCCCTATACACTCCTCCCACCCCCTCTAGCAGAAACTTATTTAGTTATCACATTATCCACTTTTTTTTCTTGTTGTTTTGAGAAAAGGTCTTGTTCTGTTGCCAAGGCTAGAATGCAATGGTGTTATCATAGCTTACTTACTGCAACTTCAAACTCCTGGCTCAAGCATTTCTCCTGCCTAGCCTCCCAAGTAGCTGGGACTATAGGTGCATACCAGCATGCCTGGCTAATTAAAAAAATTTTTTTAATGACATGAGGTCCCACTATGCTTCTCAGGTTGGTCTCAAACTCCAAGTGATCCACCTGTTTCCACCACCCAAAGTAAATAGGATTACAGACATGAGTCACTGTAGTTTCTCATCTACCTTCCAATTCCAAATTTCTGAATAAAGTGCTTATACTGTTTTTTTAATTAATTAATTTTAGATATATATGGCATTCTTACTAAGACAGGTCAGATTTATGTCATCTATAACTTAGCTGCTTTCCTGTTTTTTTTTTTTTTTTTT
>CAUYQV010194172.1:0-16894 GCA_963574575.1 Galagoides demidoff | reverse complement strand
GTGCTATGGCATCACAGCTCATAGCAACTTCCAACTCCTGGGCTCAAGCGAGTCTCCTGCCTCCGCCTCCCAAGTAGCTGAGACCACAGGCGCCCACCACAACGCCCGGCCATTTTTTGGTTGCAGCCATCATTGTTGTTTGGCGGACCCGGGCTGGGGATTCGAACCCGCCACCTTAGGTGTACGTGGCTGGCGCCTTAGCCAATTGAGCCACAGGCGCCGAGCCTACAATTCTTTTTTAAGGCGAATTTTTCATGGAGTCAAATGTACAGATGTTAAGTTGAAGACGCATGCAGTCTTGCACAAACTCTTATATTCAATTTACCATCCTCATATTTAAGAGAAGTAGCACAGTTTCCCATTCAATACCCTGCAAAGCAGCATCGGCAAGTCTTTCAAAATGTATTGTTTTCTTTAATTAGAAATGTCACGAATGGAAAAAAGTCCCAAATGAGGAGATCCTAAAACCATTGAAAGTTTTACATGTATTAAAACATACAAATTTATGTGAGAATATTTACATACTCTCAAAGTGTCAAGAAGCAGAAAAGAGACCTTTACAATAACCAAATGATCAAGCTTATTAATATCAATAATGGGGCAAATTGATATCATGCACCCTCTCATTACACTGAAAACACAACTTCACTTCTGTAGGATAGGGTCTGAAAATACCTCGCCTGAATCTCATTTTAGGGAAATGTTAAGTCTAAATTGAGGGACATCCCCCAATAATCTGGCCTGAACTCTAAAAATGTCAAAACCCTTTTTTTGGTCTAGATGTGAAACATCTAATGAAATGTAAAGTTATGGTTCTACTCTTACACATTTAGCTTTCAATGTTTTTAGAGATGCCATGTTATCATTTCTTTCTGTATTTACTTTTGAAGAACAAGAAGAAAAGAGTTGTCTTAAAATAAGACTGGAAAACAGTGAATCTACTGTTGTTAATCTGTAAATTTTGGTGTTAAGATTTTATCAGGTTTTCAGAACTATCCAGCCTCAACCCTGTCTCCTGTATTTTCTGGCTAATTTTCCGGTGCTTACAGTTTTCCTCTACCTTTTACTAATATAACACTCAAAATTGATGGGGGGCTAGAACAGCTTTTAAAAATGAGTATATGAATCTGAGTAAGACAAGCGAATTGACCATTCTTGAGTAGCGTGGAAAGATACGTGCTGTTAATCTAACTGCTTTGGTAAAAGCCTCAAGTTTTGTTAATTAAAAGGCTAATATTTATTAGCTTGGGTGTGATTTTTGTCCTTTCATCAAATACTTACTCTTCAGAAGATTCAGGTTGCCAAATCAGAATATCAGGTAAACAACACGGGATGTAAACAGAAAGGACTGCAGACATTGATTTGCCAAACTCCCTTGTTTTAAGTTTACCTTAAGTCTTGATGTGTTCCCAGCATCCTCCAGGTCGCAAACTTAGGTGACAAAATATTTGTTTTTTTTTTTCTACTTGTTTGAAAGTTATTTACAGTGTCTATATTCTTAGCAAATTTTAGAATGTGTTAGTAGTATAACCTCAGGCAAAACCTCCTTGGGCCTACTCTGCAGAATACTGTGCTGGTGGAAGCAGGCAAACACTTCAACACCTCCAGGAACTCACCTATAGTTAAACAAGCTGGGTTTAATGTTTCTTGCAAAAGGGAGAATCCACACCATGGGTACACCTCAAGGAACAGTGGGACATTTCAGTAAGAGGGTATTAGGATTTGGGCTTTGGTTAGGTGATTTGGGAGGTTCCAAATAAGCAAGAGTCTGTTCTGGGTGCTGTCAGGAAGGAGGGACAAGTCGTAGATTGGATATCTTAATATTGTCTTGAAAGAGGGAAGATTAGATCTAGGCTAAAGCTGCAACTGACGAAGCCATAGTCCTATTACTGAGAGAGGGAATGTTTGGTATTGTGTGGTTCACATAGTAATTTTGTTTTATCTCTGCTGAGACAAAATTATGAAGGAGCCTTGTTTCATCTATTCATCACAGTGACAGAACGATGTTGTCTGATGTTGCATTTTGTAATATTTTCCTATACAAAAGAACAACACGGCCTTCTGATACCACCTGGGCCTGGTTGTGTGTCAGGCCAGTCCTGACATCAGGCTGCTTTTCTCTTTCTGAAGTCTTACTAGGTTAAGTGTGTCTTGTATGAAACTTGGCTCTTTTCAGACATAATTTTCCTATTGAGGCTTTGAAGGTAGGGCCTAGACCTCTCTGAGTATGAGGTGAAGGCTTTCCTGAAGTGAGGACATTTTTTGATTAGCCACTTATAAAAAGGGTGAATCTGACTTTAGGTCGGAGTTGGGTACATGAGGCAACTTTTCACTAAACAGTATGCAGCAGGTCCGCAAATAATGTTATTTCATTCAATGTGGTTTCATTATAAAGTTGAGGGGAGAAAAATCACTTCCCACTCAGGCCCACTGTCTTTGTGGATCTTGGCACTTCCCTGCGTCTGTGTAGGTTTCCTCCAGGTCTCCAGTTTCCTTCCACATAGCGAAGCTGTGCACTAGGTAAGCTGGCGTGTCTGTGGGGTCTGAGTGTGTGTGTGGGGGGTGGCAGCCTGTCCCCGGTGGATTCCCACCCTGAGCTTCAGGGACAGGTTCTGGTCGTCTCCAACCCTGAACTGGAATAAGGAGCTAAATGATTCATTTTATTAAATCTTAAATGCATAGCCCACATTTATTTCAAAGTTTAATACTAGAAGTGTTTTGGTCTTTACAAGTTCGGTCATTGTGACCAGAAATATGCTGTAGGAACTCTTATCAATTTGCCTATGTAAAGCTGGTTTCTTTTCTTTTTTTTTTTTTTGAGACAGAGCCTCAAGCTGTCCCCCTGGGTAGAGTGCTGTGGCATCATAGCTCACAGCAACCTTCAACTCCTGGGCTCAAGCGAGTCTCCTGCCTCTGCCTCCCAAGTAGCTGGGATCACAGGTGCCCGCCACAATGCCTGGCTGTTTTTTGGTTGCAGCCATCATTGTTGTTTGGCGGGCCCGGACTGGGGATTCAAACCCGCCACCTTAGGTGTATGTGGCTGGCTTCTTAGCCACTTGAGCCACAGGTGTCAAGCCAAGTTGGTTTCATTGTATATCACTTCAATTAAAGTTGGAGTTTCCTAGCACCTATTGATGACATTAAGACTAAATGTAATATTTCAGTAGTAGTTCCTAATGATGTGTGTTTAAGGGCACATCTGTAGAGGCATCTTGTTCTATAAATTTGGGTGGGGCAGGTTAGATTTCCAGGTGATTTTGACGTGTGCTTTACGAAACAGTATCCCGGTGTTTCCATGTAGATGTTCAGTTTCTGAACTCTGTTCCACTGGTCAATTTTTCTGTCTCTGTGCCAATCCCATACCTTTTAATTACTCAAGTTTTACAAGTCTCTATACCTGCTGGTAAAGAAATTTATCTGTGGGCCTTTGCCTGTCCATGTATATATTAGAATGCGTTTGTCAGTTTTCAAATGAAAACTGTGTTGAGACTTTGATTTCTCATCTATAGATCTACTTAAGGGCAATTAACCTTTTTTTGGTAGGAAGTCTTTATTGGTGTACATAATTTCTACATTTTTATCATTAATGTCTGTCACTCATTTTATAATTTTCTTCATGCAGACCTTGTAAATATTTTCCCATTGATTTCTAATGCCATCTCTACCATAGGGTATGTTACACATGTTTGGCTCTCTCCCTGGGCTCTTTTTTGTTTCATTGGTCTACTAGTCTTCTCTCCTCTACTAAAACTGCCTCAGATTCTGTATGCATGTAGCCCTCAAGCTCTTGCTCAATAAGCCTTCTTGTCTTACAGGGAAAAGGTTTTCCCCATCTCCAGCTTCTGGACCCTAGTTTGCTGACCCCTGGTTTAAATGATCATGATGTCTGAATACAGGCTCCAGGACCAAGTTTCTCAAGGAAGCATTAAAAATTAACTTTTCAGCCAATGCGCAGCTGCAGAGTTTTCAATTCCGCTTAGATTTGGCACACCACTTTATTCAAAAGTATTTATTTCCACAAATTTTTCTCCATAGTGACTATTACAAGCATTTTTCTATAAACAGAGGTGTAGTTTACAGATTTGTTTAAAATGGAAAAATATTTTCATCAGTAATATTTCTTCAGTAAGGTTAGCTTTACCCAAGAATATGATATGAACTCTTTCAGAGAGGCATTCCTTCATCTATGGTGGCAAAATGTTATATCCAAATTTGAATTATTGTGATACAGAGCCACTTCAGAAAGGAACATTATTTCATTTCTGACTGATCCCCTTTATTAGAAATTTTTTTAGGAAAAACAATCTTTATGACCTTTGTAATAAAAAATACCAGTCCTATGTTTTATTATCATTGGCATTAACCTTTTTTATACCTCCTAATTCTAATTATGGCACTAATGTGTACAGAAAGCGAATTGTGGTTATTTGGCTCATGCAGAAAACTAATCCGAAATTGATAAATATTTTGTGAAGAAAAACTAGTATTCTGCTCCATGCTGTCCCATTTTAGTAACCAATTTATGCATATAATTGCTTCAATTTAGGATACCCTTCCTGTCCTTAGTAGGGTCAACTGTATGAAAACAACTTACTTTAGGGAAAAGAAATGGAGTCTAATTTGTCACTATAATCTTAATGCATTAAGGCCTTGATGAATTGATATTATGATTGTTAATCTTTCTCAAAATTTTCCAGCCTCTTATGTTTTTGTTTGTAAAAGAGCCTTAACATTTAGTACTCGGAAAATGAGAAGCAAACTCCCACTGACATGCACCCTGGAAAGGGGGAGAAAACGTCTACCTTTGGATCTATTCTGCTTCCTAGGTGAGCCTCCAGGTACTGCAACTGCAGCTATGATGGCACGGGGAGTAGCACGTGGGCAGTGTGCTTGCCAGCTTCCACAACAGTGTGTGTGTACACACACATTACTGGAGGCACACAGCACCCATATGAAACTTCAGCTGCTTGGTCTGTCAATATTTTTTTTTTTTTTTGCGGTTTTTGGCCCGGGCCAGGTGTGAACTAGCCACCCCCAGTGTATGGGGCTGGCACCCTACTCCTTGAGCCTTAGGTGTTGCTCAATATTTGATTTGCAAAATGCATCTAATGGTTTAAAAGACAAATCAAAATGCCCTGTTACATTAAACACTAAAATTTTTCCCACACCAATTTTAGAGAAGCAACTGGCAAGTCAGTTGTCTTAGTAACTGCTGAAGGCACATAGTGAGAATAGTGTCAACTAAATTTTAAATATTAAAAAATAAAGCAATCTAATGCAGAGTTCAAACTTTCATGTTAAAGTTTTATTTAAATGAAATCATTATTGATTTCATGATGTTGGAAAGTTTGAGTTGAGCAGACTTTAAAAAATGCAGAGAATAAAAATGCTAACCTTTTTGGAAAGTTTCCTCAAAACGTTTCTTTTAGCCTCCAAGGATTATGTTAAATAGGATGGATCTACACATAAAGTAACCAATTATGTATTTTCTTGTTAGTGATCTATAAATTAAGTAGTTTCAGGAAATACCCTACTCCTTATCCTTTGGAAGATAACTCAATCTGTCATTTCTTAGGCTAAGTAGAGGACTGTTCATAAGGTCCCACCCCCATTTATTCTACTTGTTAAGCTTTTATTCCATGAGCCCTTGGCACCTGGTGATTAACTAGTGACATCAGAGTAGTGACCTAAAGAGATGCAGAGAATGATGGTATAAGGACAGTAAAGCTAAGCAAGAGGGAGAATCTGTCTCCATTAAAAATAGAAGAATTAGTCAGCTGTATTGGTGCCCAGCTGTAGTCCCAGCTCCTACGCCGGTGAGGCAGGAAGATCACTTGAGCCCAGGAGTTTGAGGTTGCAGGGAGCTGTGATGACACCACTGTGCTCTACTCAGGGCAACAGAGCTAGACTCTGTCTCCAAAAAAGAAAAGTAAAAGAAGAGATAAGGACAGGAAGCCATTGTGTTTATCGAATCACTGTCTCAAAACTCCTTAACAGTCTGAAATGGTATTTTTGATGAAAGAGTAAGACAGTCCTTACATGACAGACTCAGTTTCAAACTAAAGTGCATCAAAAAGCAAACTGTACTTCATAAACAACCTCAAAGAGAAGAGGTTGCCACACCCCAATGGTGTTAGACTGGCCTTCCAAAGTCTGTGTGGGTCAAAGGGTGGGCCCTGTGGATGTCGGTGATTCTGTAACAGAGGGAAAGGCACAGGTCTGTGCAGGAACTGAGAAGCCAGGATGTTTAATGTGGTGGAGGATAATGCCGAAGGCAACAGACTTGGACAGGATTGTCAGCAGCCTTGGCCCAGGTGCTATGTTTTGTTCTGGTCCCGGCTTTAAGGAAGTTGAGCTTTAAGGGCACAGAAGATGACTGCTTAGGAGAGTCCAACCTGTAGCCCAGCCTAATTTTGTGAGGACTATTTTGCTTATCTGTGTAGTGGATATCATGAAAAGCGTGCATGGACTTTGCTATCCACTTTTTTGGCATTTGTATATGTAACATATGATCCAAAACTTATTCTTCCACTGCATCAGAGGAAAAAAAAGGTTGGACACTCCTGGCTTAGGGTTTGAAGTAAACTGCATTCCTAAGGGCCTTTTCAATTGGATGGTTGAGTAAGAGAAGGTGAGAGTGGAGTAATCCAATGTAATAGAGGCTCTTCTATGATTTGCAAATGCCAACTGTTCCTATCATGGCAACAACATGCTGTTATCAAGAAATATGGAAAATATAGTGAAATGAGTGGAAAGAATATATAATATTTTCTAATTGAATGTTTGCTTTTGAAGAGCCCCCAAAACAAAAAAACTGGCTGGGCACAGTGGCTCATGCCTGTAATCCTAGCACTATGGGAGGCCAAGGCAGGTGGATTGCCCTGAGCAAGAGCCTAGAGGGCAAGAACCGTCTCTAAAAGAGACAAATGTCTGTAGTCCCAGCTACTTGGGAGGCTGAGGCAAGACTCACTTGAGCCCAAGAGTTTGAGGTTGCAGCGAGACTGTCTCCAAAAAAAAAAAAAAAAATTAAGAATAGCAAACATCTCTAACCCTGTTACATCACTACTGAATACTTTTTTAAAAATCTTTATTTCATAGCTGGGATATTTACTATGATCTTTTTGTGTGGTAAATTTGGAAAATGTTGAAAATAACTTGTAACAGGAAAGCTGACCTAAGCTATTATATTCTCTTTAGGAGGAAAAAACCCCACAAAGCTTTGTGTAATAATAATCACTGAATGGATTCTTTTAAAAGGTTTTTCAACTGATCTGATTGAGCTGTAGTTTTCCTTTAGTATTCCTGTTGTCTGGAAGAGGATATTTAATGTGCTCCTCTTGGTTTGATGGCATTTAGTTTTTATATCTGGAAGTAAAATAAGAGGTGCTACCCTCTCCCAATATTTAGCTTACATATATTTAGATGTTTGTGGAAGTTTTTCTGGACTCAGTAAGCCTAGGGATTAGCATCAGAAACAGATATTTCTTGTATTTTGCTCACCTTTGAGGGACGACATTTTGTATATAACTCTTCTATAAATCTAAGATGACACCCACGAGTTAGTGCATATTAGGGACGGGGACTTCTAATTTTGCTTCAGAAACCAATGCTCAAGATGTTCGGTCAATTACACCATTGACTTTGTATCACCAGCCATTAAAACTTTTGGGAAACTTCTCAGAAGGCCCAGGCCCCTATTTTTGTTCTTACCACAAATGTTTCCACAAGTTTGTAATCTGGGGAAATGTCAGTATACTAGGTATACGCCATTACCATTATTTGTTAAAAGTCCTTTGAAGGCAATTTATGTGACTTATGCATTTTTAGCATTTTAATTTGGACCTTCTCCAGTTATATCCAAAGATCAAAACTATACACTTTCATTTTAGAGACTTGGCACCTTTTGTACGGCCATGGAGATTGCTGGTGGCTGCAGATTATAATGTGTATTTGTTAGACTGAAATTAAATTTCCATGTTTCAAGTTTTATTCTGAGCAGTAGGTACAAAAAATATTGAGAGATGTATCTTCTGTATAGTTCAGTACTCTCCATAGGCTCTTGATCTGATTTGATCCACCTTTATCAGATTTAACTGGTGCTTAAATTCACTTTACTGCTTATGCTTCCTTCCTGCTGTCATTGGCTGTATGGAGCTAACGTCAGACATTTGTATCTTCAGACCTCGTTGAGGAACTCCAGATTCAGACAGGCTGGGATGTGGATAGAGTCCATGGTCAGAGAAGATGGATTAAATGGAAACAAAACAGGAAACATGTGCTTGGAGTCTAACAGCAGTTGCTGAGGGTCACTCCGCTCTTGCAGTTGTGCCTGTGGGAAAGAATTAGACCAAGTCAAGTACACCTAAAATTGACATGTCATAGAAAGATGTCTAAGATAATTAGTCAAGAATGTAGGACCAGGAGAATGTGGTCTCCCCTATCCCTGAGGTATTTAGTGGGTAAAGAAGCCCTTGTTTGAGCTTATCAGAGATTGGATGACTATGAGCACGCTTCCAATTCTAACACTCTTCACAAAAATTTTCCACCTGAAGGAGAATACAGTAGACCCTCTATAGTTGACCAACTCCTTAAGCTGACCAAATTTTCACAGATAGGACATGCACCACATGTATGTATCAATACAGTAGGCCTTGTTCCTTATGTTGACTGGTGTTACAGTCAACTGTAGTCAATGTTACAGAGATTCGTGGGTGGTCAACTTACAGAGATTCTACTATATAAAAATACCTCTCAGGTACAAATCATTGTGGCAAGGTACTGAAGAGCATGGGTTCTAGAAGTTGACAGCTTGTACTACTCTATTCCTGAATCTTTCTGTAACTTAAGTTTCCTCATCTATAGAATGGAATAGGAAGAGTAACATCACATAAAATGTCCAAGTAGGAAGCTCTAGGGCAGGGGTCCTCAAACTTTTTTAACAGGGGGCTCCGAGATGAGTCGGCTGCTAAGCAGGACAGGCAGCAGTGGCAAAAACACCCAACGGGACAGATAAATGTCCTAGGTGGGCTCCATGTAGCCCACGGGCCGTAGTTTGAGGATGCCTGCTCTAGGGGTTGGTCTTTCCACTGAAGCAACCACTGAGCTGGAAAGAGTGATGTCATAACTAGCAGGCCTGATTGGACATTTGAAGAGATAGGCTGGTGATCTTTGCTAAGAGAGCAACATGAATAACCAGGTACCATCCTACATTCTTCAGCACCCCTGCAGCTATGGGGATAGCAGCCCATATTCCTGGAACAGTTGGCTAGTGCTAAGGCAGGCAGTGGGACCTTGTTCTCCAAAAATTTGGGGTTGTGCACTGTGATTGATCTGATGGGTCCCAGGACAGATGCCTGCCTTGATTTAGGCACATCTTGGGATGCAGTGGCTTCCCCTGGTGGCATCAACTGGAAGATTTAAAGAAAATCTTGCCCCTTCAATGTATTTGAAGACAGACATTTTTAGAAAAGTACAACAACTGAAATGAAAAGTTCACTAAAGTTCAAGAAGAAAAGCTATAGAAATGATCTAGTCTGAGGAGAAGAAAATAAAAAGAATGAGTAAAAATGAACAGAGCCTGAGGAAACCTATGGGCCATCATCAAGTACAAACATATGCATCACAGGAGTATGCAGCAAAATGTTTGAAGAAATAATGCCTGAAAATCCCCAAACCTGATGAAAGACATGTATATACACATCCAAGAAACAGCTCAACAAACTCCAAGCAGGATAAAGTCAAAGTGATACATAGTGAGACACATTATAATAAAACTGTCCACGGTGTCACTTACCTAGATAATGAATGGAAAGCACTGTTTAAGGTTCTAGGTGTCAATAACAACATACCCATGTGTTTGGCATCTTGTAAGATGTGTCAAAAATTTTTTTTTTTTTTTGATGATGTGTCAAAATTTTAAAGTAACAGTTTGAAAGGTAGTTGAAATAATAGATAAATTTATTTGGGAATGAGAAGAAGATTCAGATCAAAAAGTACATGCTAAATGCTAAACTGCAGGTTTAGTGAATTAAGGACAAAAGAAAATGTAATGGGGATTAAGGGACAGATATTCTCTGAAAATACGTGCAGTCAGAGTCTTAGTCTTTCTCAATAATAAATTTAAGTGTCTAGCAATTATATTAAAATCTTTTTTGCCAGTTATTTGTTTCTATCGGACACTTTAAATCTCTGGGTCTCTACGTTGAAGCACTGTAAGGACCTCTGAATAAAATCCCAAGAGTATTCCTAAGGGAGCAGCTTCTTACACAAAGGGCCTGTGTCTTCCACAAACTTCCATTTGGCTGCCTTTTCCTGACTTCTTCTCTGATCACTCCCCCTCCTGCCTTTTTAGTCCTTGTTTCACGATACTATCAGTTCACTGGCTAAAGAGTTGTTTAAAAGTTTGAGAAAGGGCTCTCTCTCCCTAAGATGGTCACGTGTAATCTGGGAGAAATGTGCCCTGTTTGAGTAATTGCAGTGTGATCATTTCTAACTACCACTGGTTACAGTCACACGAAAAGGGGTCACACACTCAGCCAAAATCATCTTCGGCCCAGCTTGAGAAATCTTGAAGTAGAAAAATCTCATCATTTTAAGAAAAGGTAGATTTAAATAATCATTCCCCTAATAGGTTTTTTCCCCAAGGATATTCTGAAGGGTGAATACTATAAGCTTTAAGAGCTCAAATTATCCTTCTTAGAAACCATTTTTAGTTCCATTTGTGGGTAGGGTTGACACTTTGCTTACTTTGTTAGTTCCATTTGGTGCTATGGTTCAATGACAGGCAGATGAAGGGATACTTAGACTATGTTTACAATCTAAGAGGCTAAAATTATAAAACTTGGGTTTTCTGTGTATATAATAAGTTATTTATGGAGTGATACAATTCATATTTACCCAAATTGAAAGTCTAGAAATATAAGGTCTTCTGCCATGTAATGTAACCAGTAAATGTTAATAATAAACAGAAGCAAGGTTAAAACCTACATTTTCAATCTCCATGATAGTTTTAGACTAGGACTTTAGAAAATGAATATTTTAAAACTCACCTGGATTGTTCGTATAAAAGACACTGTTACGCGTTCTTCAAATTCATTCAAGGGAGTATAAAGGTTTAAAATTTTGACAATCTGTTAGAATAAAAATAAAATTTAGCAAAGAGCTAAATGAATATAAGTCAACTTTTGAACTTTAAATAATACATTACATAACAGTCAAAATCCTGTTTAGACAAGACCCATGTCATGGATGGAGTGGGAATTGACGTTTGCATTAGATCACGAGCAAACTACAGCCCTTAACTTTGCCTGGGGGATCTAAGCCCAGTTCATGTCTGTGACATACTCACCCACCCTTCCCCAAATGCTTAATGATATAGCCTTAGGAGCACATGAGGCCTTCTAGGTCCTTAAGTTTGGCCTTTTGACTGAATTCAAATTATACGGAACACATCATTTTAGTAAAAGGGGTGAAGCAGAGAAAGATGAAGCTCCTCTTGCCTCCTTTGGTGCTTAAAAGAGAACAATCTTGAAATCAGAAGGCCATAGGTTTTTTCTGAGGAGTTCAGAAAACTGGTGCCTAAAATCCTTAGCTTCTTACCTACTGCTACTTTAGAGGCTACTTCCAAAGAGTATTGGGGGGGGGGGGTGTCTTACCTTAGGTGAGAAAGGTCTTGTTTAATAATACCTGTCTTCCCTGACCAACCCTCCCCCAAAACATCATTTACACATGAAACTTTCTTCTTATTTAAACAGGAGATAATCTTTTGATCTGCCTACCAATTGTTTGGGGGACACAGGCTGCCCAAATTCAATGCCAGCTGCATTCTAGAAGTTAACTTATGACAGTAAAGTATATTTAAAAAAATAGGGGAGGATGGACAGTTTAGGCTGGGCACAGTGGCCCACGCCTGTAATCCTAGTGCTGTGGGGGGGGCCGAGACAGGTGGACTGCTTGAACTCAAGAGTTTGAGACCACCCTGAGCAAGAGTGAGACCCCTTCTCTACTAAAAACAGAAAAATTAGCTATGCGTTGTATGTTAGGGGGTGGGCTGTAGTTCCAGCTACTCACTAGGCTGAGGCAAGAGGATCACTTAAACCCAAGAGTTTGAGATTGCTATGAGGCCATGGCACCCTACCGAGGGCAACAGAGTGAGACTGTCTCAAAAAAAAAAAGTGGGGGAGCAGGGAGGAAGTTCAAAAACCTCAGTACATTTATAGGAGGTGGTTTTCTGAAGAATTTGATACTGACCTTTTAGTAGTTAGTGGAGGAGGTTAGGAAAGGTACCTTTCCTTTGCTATCCCTGAGTTTAAACTTTGGTTTTGTAGGTGGTCAGGAAGATGCATCACTTGATTTGCGAAGTCTGATTTCCTCATCCTGGTCTGTGGGGCCCATTTCCCAGTAGGCATATATATGATGGAGGACAAGGACTCCCTGTGTGCGGGCAGGATTTACCTTTTTATGGGCAAGTAATATGTCTACAACTGAGTCATGGTATAATTTTGGGGGGAAAAGTAACACTTAACTGCCTCTGGGTTCTCAATGACTGTGAAGCAATGTAAAAGGAGTGTGAGGAGAAATGTTACCATATCAATGTTACAGTTGTAAAGAAAACTTTTGTAATTATAAAGAAAGCAAATCCCCGATGCTGCCAATTTCTAAAAAATTAAGAATTCTCAAGTAAGAAACATTTCAGAATTTATTGTGTTTTAAAAGTTTTTACCTAAGCTGGATATTTTTTGGGTTTACTACCTTACCTCTGTGAGCAAGAGGGATCAGAGTTACTGTTAAACAGTGTCTGTGATATCTTGTTTCCTTTGGTTCATCTGGGAACCAAAGTTCAGAATTAGCTGCCAACTTCAGAATTGTACTATTATAAAAAGGTTGGGACTACAACACTCTAACTACTGGTAAGAACAGACTTGAAATGGAAGCTGGGCCTGCTCAGGGCCCCATGGTTGATGGAGGTGTAGAGTGACCATACCTGTTGGGTGCTGAGGGAGGTACACAGGGAGCAGATGGCCTCTGCATCCTCAGGGGTCTTCTTCTTTAATTGCAAGAGTTGGGCTGCTTGGATCAGAGGTTCCATGGTCTGAACTGCTCCACTCTGGTGCAGGTTTCTTCCCCGGAGCCACTCCTCAAGCTGACTTATATTATACCTTAGCCATAGGGAAAGAGGGGCCTGTTTTAAGCTGGTCCTTCTAATTCTCTGGTGAGGACACCTGTTTTGCAGGCTAGTTGCCCCTAGTGTCGTCATTCTCCTCACCTTCATCACCTCCTGTGGTTAAAAGCTTAACAAGTGCCTGGCACTGTTTGTTGACAAATGAATGAATGAGTGGGTGCTTAAAATCAAGATGAAATACTTGAAGTGTCTATGTGAGTTAGTGGGAAAAAACAGGCATTGGATATGTTGAATTAAAACAATTTATATTAAATATTTCACAAACATATTTATACTCCCACGTGAGCCTTCAGGCCTCTTTTTTCTGACCTATCCATGTTGTATTTATAGTCTTAAAGTATTAAATGTCTCTAAGCTTTGAACTAATTTGCTTACCAAGTCACCATCTCCATGTTTGATGGATTTCACCAGCAAATTAAAAGGTGATAGATTTGAGTCACCAACTGAATGGCAAGAACTGTCAGATGTGGATTTCATTTTCAGAATCGACTGTCTTTGTTCTGATGCTGGCTGGTGTCAGCAGGGCACTTATTTCTTACCTGAGCTGCATGCCTGTGCTCCAAGAGCAGACGTCCTTCCGCAGAAGCAGGTTGTTAAGGGTCATTGCGTTGATCATGTAGAAGAGCTGCTTGAATACCTGCTGGGTGATCTCAGGGTCCAGGCCCTGGTCACACATGACCGTATGAAAGGAATTCATCTGGCGGATGACGGCTTCCAGGCAGTAGGAGTTATCCCCATCCGCCATGCTGGAGGAGCGCTTCCGGTAGCCTGTTGGCTTCACACCGGACAGACCCTGAATGCTCTCGTTTTCCAACATGGCAGAAACTGAAATGAAAGCACGAATAGTGAAGCCTGCATGTTTCCCAACAAACAAGATGTGGTTTTGGGCTACTCAGATCATTTAGTACTTGGGGATTCAGTCATGATGCCATCTAGAGGTGGATGATGCTCGGGAACTTAAAACATCTGGCAAAGAATTTCTAATGTTGGTCTGTATATGAGATAAAATAGCTGTGGACCAAGTTTTCACTTAAATTTATTGGTGATGAGACAAAGATAATGGGCATGTCCCAGTTTGATTCTGTATTATCTGGGCTGAAATGAGAGTCCAAAGTCTGGAATTGAGCAACGTGAGTCTAGTAGTCCTGGCCCAGCCACTGTGTAAATACGAGGTTCGAGTAAATATTAGCCAGGTGTTCATTATATCTTTCAATCTTCTAAAAACCCTGTGAGGTATACTACCTCTTTTACTGATTAGGAATTGAGGCATAAAGAAGATAAATAATCTGCCTCGGGTCACACTGCTAAGAAGTGGCAGGGTTAGGATTTGAACCTGGGTTTGTCTAACTCCAGAACTTGTGCTATAAACTGTCCCATTATTTTGAGTTATGAAGTATCTCTAGCTCGGTAAGTCAGTTCTCCATCTGGTGCCTTATTAGATTGGCAGACAGGTTGGGCAGCACCTGTGGCTCAAAGGAGTAGGGCACCAGCCCCGGCCAAAAACTGCAAAAAGAAAAAAAAGGTTGCCAGACAGGAAGAAGGTTTTGGAATAAACCTATCCCTCAAGTTATTTATCTGTAGATTTGTCATATTTGGCAATCTATCCACAACTTCCTTGTAGAGTAAGAACCTGGGGAAAGCAATGTACACAGTCTAGGTACAATTTCTCCCAGCCTCGTGGATCACAGTGAATAAAACACATTATTTTTCTTCTAACTTAAAATGTAGCCGCTCTTGTTTCTCAATTCTGTGCCCAAGTGCACTGCTTTGTGCAAAGTGTTCAAGAAATACTTATTGCATAGTGCTAGCTGCTGTATTCTTTCACATGAACACAGCGAATAAAGGTATATAATGGGAAGAAGAGTGTATTTTTCCACTGTATTTGCTTTTCTACCTTTTGAGTTTATTTTTTTGAGACAGAGTCTCATTATGTTGCCATCGGTAGAGTGCCAGGGCATCACAGCTCACAGCAACCTCAAACTCTTGGGCATAAGTGATTCTCTTGCCTCAGCCTCCCAAGTAGCTGGGACTACAGATGCCCATCACAATGCCCCACTATTTTTTGTTGCAGTTGTTACTGTTGTTTAGCTGGTCCAGGCCAGGCTTGAACCCACCAGCCTTGGTGTATGTGGCCACCGCTGTAACCACTGTGTTACAGGCACTGAGCCTACCTTTAGAGTTTATTACCCACTAACATTTGGGAAAAAATACGATATAATAACAGAAAGAAAAAGAAAGGGAAAATCATCTATACTCTTACCACCCTAGTATCATATATTTTTATGGGATGCTGTTGAAAATTTCATGTCTCTTCTTAAGGACGATGTACACCCCTCCTCAGTGCCTTCATCAGGAAGGTCCTGGCTTTCTGGAACCATAGCTAATATATAGGGTGTTCATAAAGTGTGTAATTTAAGCTGCACATGAGATTGGTGCTTGCCACATCTCAGTTCAGGCCCCATGGTGAGTAATGGAGATCTCCCTTTGCCAGCTTACCTATCATAGGCTGCAACACACCCTCAGCAATTTTAATGAGCTGCTGGTAGATCTGAATGGAAAGGTCACTCAGCACCTGGCGGTATTCGGTGAGGTCAAAGTTCTTAAGACAGTGTTCATTCTGCTTTGCTGTGTTCTGAGTCATGAAGCCCTGCCGGAAGAGAGGCACGTGTCACTGAGGCTCTGTGGCCTGGGGGCTCGGCACAACTTCTGGGGTACTCCATGTTTATCTCCTATTTGTGGGGTGCTACCCGGCCTCTTTCTATATGTTTTATAAAACCCTGTTGGTTCTTAGAGGACTCCTGATGACTCTTGAACATGAAGGTAATTAAAAAACTCAACATGATAAATCAGAACTGTGTAATTAAAAAAGGCCTAAACCATTTAGTCAGAATCCCTGGGGTGAAGTGATTTCCCTAAGGTAGCAAAATTCAGATGGGTGCCAGGTCCAGAAAAAGAGGGGTCCATGCTTTCTGACTCTTCATGCAGGGCCCTCTCAAATCTACCAGGTCACTCTAAGATGTCATACGTAGTCCCTATGGCCATGGACTGGATTATCTATATGTTTGCATAATAAAGAATTTTATACAGATTCCACTGGGTATCAGAACTAAGTTGAGCTGAAATGATTCCATCCATAGCTACAGCACTGTGCCCTCTTAACTTTCTGTATTAACACATTGAAATAACATGTAAGATAATAGAATTGCTATAATTGCCCTGGCAGCACATACAATGAAACTGGGATAGACAGAAGATCAGCATGGCCCCAGTGCAAGGGTGACAGGAACACTGGTGAAGTGTTCCATGTTTTGCCCAGTTCTAGGGAGGTCATCTCACTATTTGCTGACTTGTGCTAAGGAAACAATGTGAGAAAAAGAAAAATGGGTGGCACCTAACACTAAAATTGTGATTTTTCACTAACAACAGCAACAAAAAAGATAATAGCAAAAGGATTCATGTGTTCAGGGCCCTTTTTATTAAGGCCAAGTAAGACCACAGCAGCTAAAAAGATCAGTGCTCTCGAAACGGGACCAACCCCAGGAAAGCCTCTTATGCTACTTCAAATAACAAAGCCATCTTTTTTTTTTTTTTTTTTTTTTTGAGACCGAGCCTCAAGCTATCCCCCTGGGTAGAGTGCCATGGCATCACAGCTCATAGCAACCTCCAACTCCTGGGCTCAAGCGAGTCTCCTGCCTCCGCCTCCCAAGTAGCTGG
>CAUYQV010194170.1:0-14293 GCA_963574575.1 Galagoides demidoff | reverse complement strand
TCATAATAGCCAGATCATGGAGAAGCCCAAGTTCCCATTGATCCATGAATGGATCAACAAACTGTGGTATATGTACACCATGGGATACTATGCAGCCATAAAGAAAGATGGAGACTTTACCTCCTTCATGTTTACATGGATAGAGCTGGAAAATGTTCTTCTTAGCAAAGTATCACAAGAATGGAAGAAAAAATATCCAATGTACACAGCCCTACTATGAAACTAATTTATAGCTTTCAAGCTATAACCTAATTATAGCCTAAGAATAGGGGGACAGGATTGGGGGAGAGGGGGAGGAGGTGGGTGGGTGGAGGGAGGGTGATTGGTGGGATCACCTCTATGGTTTATCTTACAAGGGTACAGGTGAATCTTTCTAAAAGTAGAATATAAACATCTTAATACAATAACTAAGAAAATGACATAATGGCTATATTGACTAATTTTATGAAAATATTTCAAATTGTATGTGAAAATACCACACTGTACCCCACAATTGCAGTTTATTAAACTATCATTTAATAAAAAAAAAGAAAAAAAAGATGATGCTTCTTCCAGCCAAAGAAACTAATAAAGTGAGATAGTAAATTAATATATGTCTATCTTTCTGATACCACTGATATAGCTATTCAGAATATGGCTATTTTGAATCAATACAATTTTAAAAGCCTAAGCAATGGAGTGAACTAAATGATATATTTATATAGAAATTAACAGGAGTTTATTTTGTGTCTTTTTAATTGTTTTATTAAATCATAACTGTGTGCATGGGTGCATTTATGGGATACAGTGTGCTGATTTTATATACAATGTGGAATGCTTACATCTAACTGATTAACATAACCATCTCCTTGCTTACTTATTTGTTGTGGCAAAAACGTTCATACTCTGGGAGGAAGGTGGGTTTTGGGGAGGCTCTAACATAATGTGCATAATGCAATGATACATTTCTATACTTTTATTTGTGTTTTTGCCATGCCACCTCTACTTATTCTGGTATCTAAAATAAAATATCAATAAAGGCTCAGCGCCTGTGGCTCAAGTGGCTAAGGCACCAGCCACATACACCTAAAGTGGCAGGTTCGAATCCAGCCTGGGCCTGCCAAACAACAATGATGGCTGCAACCAAAAAATAGCCAGGTGTTGTGGCGGATGCCTGTGGTCCCAGCTACCTGGGAGGCTGAGGCAGAAGACTTCCTTGAGCCCAGGAGTTGGAGGTTGCTGTGAGCTATGATGCCACAGCACTCTACCCAGAGTGACAGCTTGAGGCTCTGTCTCAAAAAAAAAAAAAATACCAATAAAAATGAGTCAGGAGTGCTAACAAGTGCAAAGTATCTCACCAATTGCTTTCTTCAATGTTTCAAACATGATTTCTTCAGTGTGACTAACCTAGAGAAAAGTAATTTAAAGTAAAAAAAGAAAAGGTCGGCTCGGCGCCTGTGGCTCAATCGGCTAAGGCGCCAGCCATGTACACCTAAGGTGGCGGGTTCAAATCCCCAGCCCGGGCCAGCCAAACAACAATGACGGCTGCAACCAAAAAATGGCCAGGCGTTGTGGCGGGCGCCTGTGGTCCCAGCTGCTTGGGAGGCGGAGGGCAGGAGACTCTCTTGAGCCCAGGAGTTGGAGGTTGCTATGAGCTGTGATGCCATGGCACTCTACCCAGGGGGATAGCTTGAGGCTCCGTCTCAAAAAAAAAAAAAAAGAAAAGGTCATTATAAATAATACCTTCATCTAGTTGTAAGTCAGTTATCTAAGAGCTTTTACAAATTTTTTTTCTGTTTTGCATTGGCTTGAGTTGTGATTAGACTTTACAATAAAAAAAAAAAACCATAGCACTCTTACCTTGGCAAGAGTGAGATTCTGTCTCAAAAAGAAAAATTCCCAAATACATGAGGAAGCCATTTATTAAATATAAGGCGATTACCTGTGGATCTTTGAGAGATTTTAGCTTATTTTCAACAGGGATAATGGCAGTTCTTCGGACCTGGGAAGTCCGAGGTTTTTTGAAAGGTTTTGATAATTATGATTTGAGAATTTTATTGTTTTATTTTTCATGAATTTGAGCATGGTCAGGATCAAGGAATTTCTGAATAAAATGTAATATTCTAAAGGATTTTAAAATAATGTTATAAGCAAAATGTGTGTTCTTTTTCTATAGAGATACCTTGGGATTTCCCATCTCAGAAGTATAAAATCAAGTAATTAAAAAAAATCACCTTCAGGGTGGCACCTGTGGCTCAAAGGAGTAGGGTGCCAGCCCCATATACCGGATGTGGCAGTTTCAAACCCAGCCGCGGCCAAAAAAAAAAAAAAAAAAACTGAAAAAAAGGGGGAAAAAGTCACCTTCAGCTCTTCAGCAAGGAGAGGCCTCAACTTACCCTAATAATAGACAAAGATGAGAGGGAGATTGGTGAGCTCACCTCTATGGTTTACCTTACAAGGGTACAAGTGAATCTTTCTAAAAGCAGAGTATGAACTTTTTAACTCAATAACTAAGAAAAAGACATGAAGGTTATGTTAACCAGTTTGATGAGAGTATTTCAAAATGTATATGAAAACAGCACACTGTACCTTATGATTGCATTAATGTACACAGTTATACTATAAGAAATAAAAAAATAAAATGACCTATTCAAACTCAAAGAAAAATAATAACAATAGACAAAGATAACCAGAACACACTCATAGCCCATTTGGAGAGGTCTGAAAAGGACCTCAAGGCTGTCAATAAAAGATAAGCCATATTCTATAAGGCAATTTTTTTTTAAGACAGAGTCTTCATCTGTGCCCAGGCTAGAGTGATGTGACTTCACCCTAGCTCACAACAATCTCAAATACTTGGGCTTAAGCAATCCTCCTACCTCAGCTTTCCAAATAGCTGAGATTATTTGCCAGGTTACTTTTTCTACTTTTTTAGTAGAAATGGGGTCTTGCTCTTGTTATCTAGCTGGTCTCTAGCTCCTGAGATCAAGGGATTCTCCCTCTTCTTCCTCCCAGAATGTTGGGCTTACTGGCCTGATCCACCACACCTGGCCTCCAGAAAGAATTTGAACAAAAAGGAAAATGGTTTGTGAATCTAGAATCCTGGAATACTTTTTGGCAAACAGTCATTGCATCAGTCTCTGTGTTTAAACATTAGTATTTTTGTTGTAACTTGAAAAATATTCAACCATTGAAAGATAATTACCACATGATCTTTCTATATAACTGACTTCAGAAGTTAAACTTTAAAAATTTTTCAAGAATTTTATTGTCATCATCATCATTATTACCAAGTGTGGCAGAAAAAAGCTCTCACAACAGTTTTGACTTAAAATTTGGAGAACCACAGGATGAAAGGGAAATAATAATCAAAAAAAGAAACTTGGAGAAATTTACTTACTGTTTTTTCTAGGACTGAGGATCAAATTTTTCTGTTATTGTCTCAGTGAGGGCTACCATAACAAAGTACAATGGACGAGGTGGTTTATAAACAGGAGAATTTATTTCTCACAGTTCTGGAGGTTGAATTCGGAGATTAGGTGCTGACATGGTTGGTTCTGGTGAAGACTCTTCTGGGGTGCATTCTTCTGACTTATGGTATTCTCACATGGCAGAAAGAGGATAAGAGAGCTCTCTGGGGGGATCCCTTTTATAAGGACACGTATCTTATTCCTGAGGGCTCCAACCACAGGCCCCACTTCCTTATGCCATCATATTGAGGCTAGGATTACAACATGAATTTTAAGGGGACACAAACATTCAGTCCATTGCTATTAATAGCCATTTTGGGAATGCCAAATATAGTTTAGGTATAGGCCAGGTGAGGTGGCTCACACCTGTAATCCTAGAACTCTGGGAGGCTGAGGCGGGTGGTTCCCTTGAGCTCAGTAGTTCAAGACCAGCCTGAGAAAAAGCCAGGCCCTGTCTCTACTAAAAATAGAAAAATTAAGTGGGCATCTATACTCCAACCTACCCAGCAGGCTGAGGCAAGAGAATCTCTTGCACCCAACAGTTTAAGGTTGCTGTGAGCTGTGATGCCAAGACATACTACCAGGGTGACAGAATGGGACTCGGTCTCATAAAAACAAACAAATATAGTTTAGGTATGAACAATAACTTAATAGTCTTATTATTCTGAATTTATTTATTTTTATGTATTTATTGAGACAGAGTCTCACTATGTCACCCTCAGTAGACTACAGTGGTGTTACAGCTCACAGCAACCTCAAACTCTTGGGCTTAAGAGATTTTCCTGCCTCAGCCTCCCAAGTAGCTGGGACTACAGGAGCCTGCCATAACGCCTGGCTGTTTTTTGTTGCAGTTTTCACTGTTCTTTAGCTGGCCTGGGCCAGGTTCAAACCTGCCACCCTTGGTGTATGTGGCTGGCACTGTAATCATTGTGCTATGGGCGCTAAGCCATAACTCTGAATTTAGATCCTGAATTTGGGAAAGGGAAAATCAAGAATAGTTGTCAGAGGAGACATGGTTTAAGTCAGAAAAACAAGAAATATGTACAAACAACACTGTAAAACCACAATAAATAATACCAAGGCTAAACCTGTAATTCACACACACACACTAAGGTAAAAAGCAATAGCAATTACTCATATCAACCAGGAGAGGGGGCTGTTTGTTCATTTCTGTGGCTTGGATAATGTTTGTGTTTTGTCTGTGTTCAGACCTGATAAAGTGGTGGCTTTGCTTTTTCTCTCATATTCCTATTGCTGAGGGACCTGGCCAGAGGTTGGCACTCTGTGAGATTGTTAGGTAGGTCAGCTCCCACATGTCTGGGTTTATTTTCTCTTTCTCATCACTATGACTGAGCTGTGGTAGGGAAATAAAGTGATGATATTTAAATAAATGTCTTATATATATTTTCAATCTAATCTGTCAGGCCTTACAAGGAGCCCCTTCCATGAAATCTAATGAACACAACACAGTTTTAGAATAGAATTTTGAAACCAGGTGGCAAACCAGCCTCAAATTTAGACACAAAGTAAAATCCTGTCTGCCCAGCATGTTGGGTCACACCTGTAATCTCAGCACTTTGGAAGGCCTAGGTGGAAAATTACTTGAGGTCAGGAGTCCAAGACCAGCCTGAAGAACATAGAAAGACCCAAATCTCTACAGAAAAATAAGAAAAATTGACCAGGCCAGGCGAGGTGTCTCACACCTGTAATGTGGGAGGCCAAGGCGGGTTCATTGCCTGGCTCCGGAGTTTGAGACCAGCGTGAGCAAGAGTGAGACTTTATCTCTAAAAATAGCCAGGCATTGTGGTGGGCACCTATAGTCCCAGCTACTCAGAAGGCTGAGACAAGAGGATCTCTTGAGCCCAAGAGTTTGAGATTGCTGTGAGCTATGATACCATAGCACTCTACCCAGGGTGATAAAGTAAGATTTGGTCTCAAAAAAAAGAAAGAAAGAAAGAAAGAAAAGAAAAGAAAAATTAACCAGGAGTAGTAATGTGCACCTGTAGTCCCAGCTACTTGGGAGGCTCATGTGGGAGGATCACTTGAGCCTAGGAGTTGAAGTCTGCCATTAGCTATGATGATGTCACTATTCTCTAGCCTGGTGTCAGAATGAGACCTTGTTTCGGAAAAAAAAGAAGAAGAAAAAGAAGAAGATGAAGAAGAAGGCTGCAGGATTTTTTATAACCTCTCTGGGTCTTAATAGGTCCAATAAAACTTGTGATATACTAGCTACTATCTAAAGCAACACTTTTACATTGAGAACTTTGCTAACCACCCCTCACCTCATCCCACACACATTCTGTCTACCACTGTCAAGATCTACCCTTTCTGACATTGTGCCCCTTACCAAGACAAATGTCCATTGTAACACTTTGTGATATCTGTGTCCCAGATACATTACTCCAGAACTCAGAGAAAACATGTGCCTCATTCTTCTTATTCAGTACTAGAGAAAAGACTGGGACAAAATAGGTGTTCAATATTGTTGATTAATTAATTAATTAGTAATAAAACATGACCTAATAGAAATCAGACCCCGTCTCTACTAAAACTAGAAAATCTAACTGGGCATTGTGGTGGAGGCCTATAGTCCCAGCTACTCAGGAGGCTGAGGCAAGAGAATCAATTGAGCCTAAGAGTTTGAGGTTGCTGTGAGCTATGACACCACAACACTCTACTCCAGGATGACTGAGTGAGACTCTGCCTCAAAAATAAAAAAAAAATAATAAATCAAGAGGCTCAGCACCCATAGTACAGTGGTTATGGCACCAGCTGCATACACCGAGGCTGGTGGGTTCGAACCAGGCCCAGACCTGGTAAACAACAATGACAACTGCAACAAAAAATAGCTCGGTGTTGTGTCAGGCACCTATAGTCCCAACTACTTGGGAGGCAGACCAAAGGCAAGTGAATCACTTAAGCCCAAGAGTTTGAGGATACTGTGAGCTGTGACACTACAGCACTCTACTAAGGGTGATGTACTGAGACTCTGTCTCAAAAGAAAAAAAAAAACTTCTTCATCCACATGAAATATGTTAAATAAAAAACGGCTGGCTTGGTGCCTGTTGCTCAGCGGTTAGGGTACTGGCCACATACACCAAGGCTGGCGGGTTCAATCCCAGCCCAGACATGCCAAAGAACAATGACAACTGCAACAAAATATAGCCAGGCATTGTAGTGGGCTCCTGTAGTCCCACCTACTCAGGAGGCTGAGGCAAGAGAATTGCTTAAGCCCAAGAGTTTGAGGTTGCTGTGAGCTCTGATGTAACAGCACTCTACTGAGGGCAACATAGTGAGACTCTGTCTCAAAAAAAAAGAAAAATGCAAGAGAAGAAGAAGACCGAAGTCATGAGTTTTTCACTTACAAACATTTTATAAAATGAAGAAAAGTTGATAAATTTCTCATGAGTCATAGTGAGCTTCTTCTATACCTGACATTTAATGGATTAGTATAAAATTTTTTGATACACGCTGTTTTCCAGTAAGCGGTTGTCATCTCAATTTGTTGCCTCCCCTCCCCCTTTTTTATTAGACAGCTTTGCACACACTCTCTCACCCGGGCTGGAATGCAGTGTCCCAATCATAGCAAACTGCAACTTGAATCTCCAGGGTTCAAGTTATCCTCTAGCCTTAGCCTCCCAAGTAGCTGGGACTACAGATATGCACCACCACACCTGGCTAATTCTTAAAACTTTTTTTTGTAGCGACAAGGTCTCACTATGTTGTGCAGGCTGGTCTTGAATGGCCTCAGCCTCCCAAAGTGCTGGGATTACAGGTGTGAGCACGTGGCCTAAGCCCATTTTCTATACCTTTGCATGCTGTCTTCCCAGGAAGGTACATACAGATATATAAAGGACAGAGGACCATTTCTAATTACACAAGCAATGATTACTTTTATCTTATTGCTAATAGGATGAATATGTTTTCTTATTCTTGAAAATATGTTACTTTTAAAAAGATCTCTCACTCCATCACTTGGAAGTAACCAATAGGGATATTTTGGTTTATCTTCTTCCTATTTTTTGACTAAGTATATCCATGTACCCACAGACATACACACACTTAAAGCAAAACCTCTTTTCTCATTCAGTTGGCCATGACCATAAGGACGCTTGCTCTATTCTGAGTGGAACTCTTCTCATTCACAGCAAATGCTAGGTAAGTGTTTGCTCAGGGGTTTCTTCGCTGACTCCAGTTGCTAAAGCCATAATGAAGAGGAATGTAGAGTTCCAATCTACCTCAGGAGCACAGGAATATTCAAAGAAGCAAGGAAGAGAAGATAAATGGAAATTCTGGGCGGCTAATTACTAGCTCCCAGTCAAATCAAGGCTACCACTACACATAAAACAGATGAAAATTAGTAGGAAGAGGCCATTTTCTTTCATTTTATTTTTATTTTTATTTTATTTTTTGAGACAAAGTCTCACTTTGTCACCCTCAGTAGACAGCTATGGCATCATAGCTCACAGCAACCTCAAACTCTTGGACTCAAGTGATTCTCTTACCTCAGCCTCCTGAGTACCTGGGACTACAGGCGCCCGCCACAGTGTCCGGCTGTGTTTAGACATGGGGTCTCGTTGTTGCCCAGGCTGGTCTTGAACCCGAGAGCTCAGGCAATCCACCTGTCTTGGTCTCCCAGAGTGCTAGGATTATAGGTGTGAGCCACTACATTCTGCCCATTATCTTTCATTTTAAATCCTGAAAGTACAGGATCATTTATAGCACAGAATGATGAACCTTTTGGAGGCTCTTATCCTTTGCTTTTCTTATCCAGAAGCTGTTTATTCTATATAAGAATCCTAGGGATAATCAGGTTTTATGGGCTAACTGAAGGAAACAAAATGCCAGAGGAATTCCTGACTTATACACCAGGTACTATTTGATTCCTTGCTAGTGGGTGGTATAGTTAGTTCTAGACATTGCTCAATAGCAAAGCCTCATTCAGGCCATGACGGTTCTGGAAGGTCCAAAAGGACATTGGAGAGTAGCCACGTGAATATGGAAGTCAGAAGCCAGAGAGGTTTGTTCAGGTTTTATAAGCCTTCAAACTACCTCTATGGCATAGCCAAAAACATGCCTTAGGGTCTGCTCTCCGACACCTCCCAGACACCTGCCTCAAATCCACCCAAAGATAAGAATTTGGCTTTTCTACATTGGACCTTGTCTTAGTCAACTCAGGCTCCCCAAATAAAATGCCATAGACTGTGTGACTTAAACAACAGTCATTTATTTTTCTCACAGTTCTAGAGGTTAGGAAAAGTCCAAGATCAAGGTGACAGCCAGCTAATTTGGTTTCTGGTAAGGCCTCTCATTCTGGCTTGCACATGGCTGTCTTCACATCAATGGGGAGGGAGTGAGCACGTATGAGAGCATTATCTTGTGTCTCTTATTACAAGGCCACTAATTCAAACATGGGGCCTCCAAATTACCTTCCAAAGGCCCCACCTCTTAATACCATCACTTTGAGGGTTAGAGCTTCAGCATATACATTTTAGAGGTGATGTTACACAAGCTGGTCTCAAACTCCTGGCCTCAAGCAACTTTCCTGCCTCAGCCGCTTAAGTGCTAGGATCATAGGTAAAAACCACCATGCTCAGTCCTGGAGTTTTTTGTTGTTATTGTTGTTGGTCAGAAGGTACTTTATTGAAAGGAGGGGCTCCAGCATCCTACACCTCTAACTGAATTTTCCCAAATGTTCACTTCCTCACAAGCTTCACTTTGTGGTTGAGCTTGAACTTGGCTCTTTCCCAAGGTTCAATCAGGAAGTTTTGAATCAATAATTTTGCTTTGTCTCTTCCTCCCGGAAATATCTTTGATCCTCCATCAGCCCTTTAATTTGATTCCTTTCTACTTTCAGCATTTCTGAATTGGTTTTTGTCTTATTTTATTTATTATTATTACTATTATTATTGAGATAGAGTTTCCCTCTGTCACCCTGGTGTAGAGTATGATGGCATCAGCCTAACTCACAGCAACTTCAAACTCCTAGGTTTGAGCAATCCTCCTGCCTCAGCCTCCAGAGTAGCTGGGACTACAGGTGCCTACCACAATACCCAGCTAATTTTTCTGTTCTTGCTTAGGCTGGTCTTGAACTCTTGAGCTCAAGCAATCCACCCACCCTGGCCTCCAAGAGTGCTAGGATTAGCCACGAGCCACCTCTCCTGACCTCCAAATAGAACTTTTTAATGGGTGCATAGTATTCTATTTTATGGAAGAATCAACCTCAATTTATTTTAATTTTTACTAAATATCATATATATAAGAAAAAATGTAGCTGCAACGTATATTTTAATATGTAACAATAAAACGGGAACCTATGTGTTTTGCTTAGAAAATAAACACCACTTGTATGTTTGAAGAACTCTCCCCAAGCAGATAACTATAGGGTGCCCCCCAAATCACCATACATAGGGAAAATGGGAAAACTATAGCTAAATGTACTGTTATTTACAAAATATTTATTACAAAATTTTATAAAGGGGTAGCCAATATTTTGTGATGAATGTATTGTAAATAAAGGTACATTTAGCTATAATTTCCCATTTTCCATATGTATGGAGCCTTTGGGGCAACTTTTGGGAAACCCTGTATTATTCTAATTTTTGTTATTTCCTAGTTTTTCATTGTGTTGCATAGTGTTCAAGTCTTTTATTTATTTATTTATTTAATTTTTTGAGACAGAGTCTTGTTCTGTGGCCTTGGGTAGACTGCCATGGCATCATTGTTTACAGCTCTTGGGCTCTAGCAGCCCTCTTGACTCTGCCTCCTCAGTAACTGGGACTACAAGTATGTGCCACTACTCTCAGCTAATTTTTCTATTTTTCAGTAGAAACGGGGTCTTGCTCTGGCTGGAGCTGATCTCAAACCCATGAGCTCAGGCAATCCACCTGTCTTGGTCTCCTGAAGTGCTAGGATTACAGGCATGAGCCACTGTACCCAGCTTACTCTTGTTTTCAATCAATGTAATTTAAATGTGCTGTAGAAATTTAACCATAGGTTCAAGTGTGCCATGAGATTAAAAAAAAAAAAAAGATTGAAAAATACCCAACTGTATATGTCCAGAAGTGAAACTGAAGGTATGCTCATTTTTTTTTGTATGCTCATTTTTAACTTTACTCAATAATGCTAATTTATTTCCATAATAGTTGTACATGTATAAACATGCACTGCCACGAGCAGTATACAAGAGTTCCAGTTGCTCCACCTCCTAGTTCATATTGATATTGTCAGGCTTAAAATTTTTTCCCAATATATTATCCAGCTTAGATTTATAACTCTCTGATTCCTAGGTTCAGCAATAATCTCATGGGCTTATTTACCATCTGTGTTTTTCTTTCTTTTGTGAAAGGCTTATGCAAATTTTTCACCCATTTTTTTCTATCACTCTGTTTTTTTCTTATTTGTAGGAACTCTATATATTTTGGATACTAGTCTTTTGTCATTTATTTGAAAATATATTCCTTCAGTTTTTGGCTTGTCCTTTCACAATTTCCATAATGTCTTTTGAAGAACAGAAGAACAAATTTATGTTTTTGAGACAGAGTCTCACTCTGGCACCCTGAGTAGAGTGCCATGGCATCATAGCTCACAGAAACCTCAAGCTCTTGGGCTCAAGAGATCATCTTGCCTCAGTTTTTCTATTTTTAATAGAGATGGAGTCTCACTCTTGCTCAGCCTGGTCTCCAACTCCTGAACTCAAGTGATCTACCTGCATTAGCCTCCCAGAGTGCTAGGATTACAGGCGTGAGCCACCATGCCTGGCCATCAAATGTTAATTATAGACAATGGCCAGGCGTGGTGGCTCACACCTGCACACTCTGGAAGGTTGAGACAGGTAGATTGCCTGAGCTCACAAGTTCAAGACCAGCCTGAGCCAGAGCCAGACCTCCTTTCTAAAAATAGCTGGGCGCTGTGGTGGGCTCCTGTAGTCCCATCTACTCAGGAGACTGAGGCAAGAGAATCGTTTGAGCCCAGGAATTTGAGGTTGTTGTAAGCTGTGATGCCATGACACTCTACCAAGGGTGACAAAGTGAGACTCTGTCTCAAAATAATTAATTAATTAATTATAGACAAATATATGAATTATCAAATTTACAGCTTATGAATTTCTTAAGCAATCTTTTTTTTGCCTCTAGTGTTATCAAATTATTCCCTTTATTTTCTGTTTTTCAGTTATTTTTTCCCATTCAAATATGAATTTTTAATGCAGCTAAAATTCATTTTTATGTATGATGTAAGGTAGAGATCTAATTTCATATTCTTCCATATAGATAACCAATGTCCCATTATCATGTGTCAAGAAATCAAGCAGTTCTTAAGCACCAGCTGATGGCAGCTACTAGGGAGATTTACCGTGCTTCCATATATTTGGCTTGTGCAGAGAGAATGAGCCCTAATGGATTCAGACTATGTATTGCTTTTACTGTCTGCAAAAGCAAAATCAGCATGGCATCAACACTTTCCCCAGCAGAGCACTGAACCAGAGTAGGCCAGATAACAGACAGCAGGAGTGGTAGATCACTGTGTTGCTGTGGAGCTAACTCTACACTGCACCTAAGTGGTTTTATGGACTTCCTCTGTACACTAAAGGAGGTCAAGGTGAAAAGCCTTGTGCTTCTTTGGAAGCAGGAAATCAGATGAGAAACTGCTCATGGAAGCTTCTCACAAGATAGGGAGCCTGTGACAAGATAAGGAGAGGGAACAGAAATGGCCCTGTGATACTATCTTGACATATTCTTGGCAAGTTCTGGGACAAAATGTGGATGCACCTTGCCTATAAGGTCTCTGTGGAGATGTGCGAGGTCTCCAAGGTGTCATAGCAGAGCCGTTCTCCTAAACCATGAAACGATGGATTTTGAATCACAGCAAATACTTATTCAGCATCTATTTTTTTTATTTTTTTATTTTTTTGGCCAGGGCTGGGTTTGAACCTTCTACCTCTGGCATATGGGGCCAGCCCCCTACCCTTATGAGCCACAAGCACCACCCCATTAGCATCTATTTAAATTATGTAATTGTTCTCTTTATTAACATCAATGCATTAATTAATTGTCTAAAGTCAATGAAATTTTGCATTCCTGGGACACTCCCACTCTGGTCATTATATACTTTACATTCTAATAAACAAAATGTTGCTACATTAGGTTTACCAATTTTGCATAGATTTTTTTACAACAATTTTTATCATAAGTCTGATTTCCCTCTGATTTTTTTTCTCATACTTTCTTTGCCTGGTTTTGTTAACAAGGTTATATGCATGTGGGGAATTTTACCTCCTGTTCCAGACTTGAAAGATTTTGTGAAAGATTAGAACCATTTTTTTCTTGTGTATTTTAGTAGAACTCAATAGTAGAATCATCTAAACATGTTTTCTTTGTTGGATGACTTCGTACAGATTCATTTCTTTTCTGAGTTATGGAACTGAACTGTTCACATTTTCTATTACTTACTGAGTCTGTTCCAGCATGCTATATTTCTAGGTATTTTTCCATTTCACCCAAATTTGCAAATTTGTTATCATGAGGTTTCCTTCCTTCTTTCCTTTCTTTCTTTCTTTCTTTCTTTCTTTCTTTCTTTCTTTCTTTCTTTCTTTCTTTCTTTTTTTCTTTCTTTCTTTCTTTCTTTCTTTCTTTCTTTCTTTCTTTCTTTCTTTCTTTCTTTCTTTTTTCTTCCTTCCTTCCTTCCTTCCTTCCTTCCTTCCTTCTTTCCTTCCTTCCTTCCTTTCTCCTTCCTTCCTTCCTTCCTTTCTCTGTCCTTCCTTTCTTTCTCCTTCCTTCCTTCCTCCCTTCCTTCCTTCCTTTCTCCTTCCTTCCTTCCTTCCTTCCTTCCTTCCTTCCTTCCTTCCTTCCTTCCTTTCTTTCTCTGTCCTTCCTTTCTTTCTCCTTCCTTCCTTCCTTCCTTCCCCTTGCTTCTCCTTCCTTCCTTCCTTTCTTCCTTCCTTCCCGGATTCTTTCTTTCTTTATTTCTTCTTTTTTTTTTTTTTTTTGAGACAGAGTCACAGCAACCTCAAACTCTTGGGCTCAAGTGATTCTCTTGCCTCAGCCTCCCAAGTAGCTATCAGCATCCAACAGAATACCTGTCTATTTTTTTTTTTTTTTTGAGACAGAGCCTCAAGCTGTCACCCTGGGTAGAATGCCGTGGCATCACGGCTCACAGCAACCTCCAACTCCTGGGTTCAAGCGAGTCTCCTTTCTCCACCTCCCAAGTAGCTGGGACTACAGGCACCTGCTACAATGCCTGGCTATTTTTTGGTTGCAGCCATCATTGTTTGGCGGACCTGGGCTAGATTTGAACCCATCACCTTAGCTGTATGTGGCTGGCGCCCCAGCCACTTGAGCCACAGGCGCAGAGCCAATACCTGTCCATTTTTAGAGACAGGGTCTTGCTCTTATTCAGGCTGGTCTGGAACCCGTGAGCTCAGGCAATCCAGCCACCTCAGCTTCCCAGAGTACTGGGATTATCTGCGTGAGCCACAGCCGCTGGCTGCATAAGTTTTGTCATAATGTCCTTTTATTACCAGTTTAATTGCTATAGCATCTGTTCAGGCTACTTTTTATTTTTAATATTGTTCATGCTTTTCCTCTTCTTTCTTAATCAATCTGGCTAAGGTTTATACATTTTTTTTTTGAGATGGAGCCTCAAGCTATCCCCCTGGGTAGAGTGCTATGGCATCACAGTTCATAGCAACCTCCAACTCCTGGGCCCAAGAGAGTCTCCTGCCTCCGCCTCCCAAGTAGCTGGGACCACAGGCGCCCACCACAATGCCCGGCCGTTTTTTGGTTGCAGCCATCATTGTTGTTTGGCGGGCCCAGGCTGGGGATTCGAACCTGCCACCTTAGGTGTAC
>CAUYQV010194166.1:0-14554 GCA_963574575.1 Galagoides demidoff | reverse complement strand
GTAGAGTGCCATGGCATCACAGCTCATACCAACCTCCAACTCCTGGGCTCAAGCGAGTCTCCTGCCTCCGCCTCCCAAGTAGCTGGGACCACAGGCGCCCACCACAATGCCCAGCCATTTTTTGGTTTCAGCCATCATTGTTGTTTGGCGGCCCGGGCTGGGGATTCGAACCCGCCACCTTAGGTGTACGTGGCTGGCGCCTTAGCCGATTGAGCCATAGGGGCTGAGCCATGAAGCCATTGTTTTTAAAAACCTGGTGGCTGTTGCACTTAACCTTATGACATTCATGTCTACAAGGACTGTGGGAGGGGCTGGTTGGTTCCAAGTGGACTGAAATACTTGCAAAAGTAAACCACAAGTGTGCATGGCACCAACACAATCAGAGTGTTTCTACGGTAATACTGAAAGAGTCATTGATTTATTGTGATTGCAAGGCTGATCTCACAGAAAACCAGAAATAAAATGTAATTACAGAGGTTACATAATAACGATGTAAGTTAAACCCCTAGTCTCATCAAGTTATAAAATCTAGGATTGGGCCTGAGCCATTCCAGAGGGCACAAGTATTACAATTTTAATAAAATTGTTTTCGATCTTAAAATACGTATACATTTTTTGGCACCCTCTGTATTTATCATGTGGAATGCTTGGAAGGAGTACTTGGAAAAACCATTTACAATATGTTCACCGTGTGCTAAGTCCATGGGAAATGCTTATTATGATAAATGTCATTTATTTTACTGTCAATTATTGGCTATTCAATTATTAAATATTGATTGCCCACCCTCTCCATTCAAGGGTAAGAAAAACACCCTTAGAAATCACAAGGAAATAACACAGCCATTTAAAAATAGTTGTACATCCACATTAAGTACTTGGTGTGTGCTGAGCTTGACTCTAGGGCTTGCCTTTAGCATCTCATCAATGCCTCCCAGCAACCCCGGGAAATACAAAACTGTTAGCTCATTGTCTGTAGGAGAAGACTGAGGATCAGAGAGATAAAGTCCTTTGCCCAAGGTCACACAGGAAGGGAATAGCCAAGTTGACTGCACTCAGGCCAGACTCTAGAGCACATGCTTCTAACCACTGTGAGTCCTCCTCTCTTCCTTCCAAAACTCCCCCCCACATCCACACATGACGAGGAGGAAATGATGAAATATGTGTACTGACAAGCTCAAACAAGGAAATATCAGTAACTCGGAGACAAGAATAGGGCAAGAGAGCCTGTCTCTCCATCTTTCAATTCAAACTTCCTAATCTGAAATGCTTCACCGGGGATTTGCAACCCAAAACGCCCAGGTTCCCGCAGATGATTCCTCTGGACATCTTTGAGCTCATGGGGTTCTTCCTGCTTATGATTCAAAGAGCAAACAAATGAGGGCTGGGCTGGTCCCCCAACAAGGCTGTCTGGTCCCTCGGTGAAGGCAGCTTTTGTCTGCCTTCTTCCTGGCCCCCACCTCACCTCCCGAGGGCCAGCTCAGGGCCTTCCTCAATGGCCCTCCTCAGGTTTCTTGCATTGTTTTCATTTTACAGTTCATGGTGCCTGGGTCTCATCACCTTTTCTCCCAGAGGAGCTGGTTGCACAACAAACTTCTATTAGGACACTGGGGTCCATGGTGGGGGATGGTTCAACTGAAAATTCAGCCCTAAAGGTCAGAACCTTGGTCTGGGCAGTGTCCCTCCATGACTTATAAACTCCATGCCCTTCCAGTGAGAGGTGCTGACTCTGCAGCAGGCATTGAGCTGGGAGGTACATTTGTTTCCTCATGTTATAACCCTCTCATAGCACCCAGGAGATCAGTGTCACTGGCTCCATGCTGTGAGGAAACTGAGGCTCAAAGAGGGAAAGAACAAATAAGTTCTAGAGATGGGTGGTGCAACATTGTGCCTCTGGTTAACAGTACTGTGCTGTGCACGTCAAAGTGTGTTAAGAGGGTAGATTTCATTTTAAGGGGTCTTACCCCTATACAAATTTTTTTAAAATTTTAAAAAGTAGAAAAAGAAGAAGGAGGGAAGGTCCTTGCCCAGAATCACACAGCTGGCTATTGTCTGAGCCAGGTTGGGAACTCTGGCTGACTCTGCAGTCACTGGAAGGGCCCGAGAGAAGATGGGTGGGTGCATTCTGAGCAAAAGGCTGCCAGGCACACTTGTTCTCCAAGTAAAAATAGCACTGAAGCTGGACAGCCCCCAATGACCCTTTCCTGAGCCTGTTAAGATGGTGAACATACCTAGTGGCTCACAAAAGGTTATTATTATTATTATTATTCACTCTTAAATGCAGGTGGGAAGATTAATCTCCAAGGCAAGGATAGCTTGCCCACAGCAGCTCCACTTGAGAGCACAGTTTTCTCACCAAAGTTGGGGTGCCTAGCTCCCTGGGAATCTTCTGGAGTTTCCAAGTCCATTCAAGGACGTTCTCAGACTCGCTCCCCAACCTGACCTTTCTCCCAGGAAACAGATCCTGCATTGCCATTCCCAAGTTCTGGAAAATAGACCTTGCGTCAGAGCCCTTTGAAAAATAAAATCAACTCTGCCCTTTGAAAATGGACCCTTGATTCACAAAATGACATCAGTATAGGCTCTCAAATATCATCACAATCTGGTAAGTTGAAAGAAAGGGGCGCCACCTACAGTTTCTGAGGAACAGATGGCGATGGCATTGGCAGCCTTAAAATGTTAGCAGCGCTCACTTCCGCTTGTTTCCTGATACCCTGAGACCCACCCTGCTCAGGGAACATGCCGTTCCCATGGCCGTAAAGAAGGATAATTTCAGCAGAAGCAGAAAGAAGTCTCTTGGGTTTCTGATGAAACTGTTGTGCCATTTGAGAGATGACAATACAGGGGACACATGAGGGTCCTTTGGGGGAGGACAGAACCGTTCTGAGTCCTGATTGCTACAGCGGCTACATAAATCTGCACCTGGGTTAACATTCACACATCCAGGCACCAAGAGGAAAAATCCATATTCCTGTATGTTCATTGGTTCAATTTTTAAAATTTGAATTTTAAATGTTAAAACTCAAGGTCACAGGAGATGTTTAACTTAACGCACATGTAATGAAGTCAAAGCAAGGCATCCTGCCCCCAAGACTGGAAAAGTCCCCGTGTCGGGTTGATGGAGCATGAGAGTTGGAGAGACACTGAAGATCTTGTAATTCGGGTCAGTCTGATTGTGTCTTGAGTGCTGATCACTTCCCAGGCAAACCTGGTCAGGAGGGGTGTGGGATTCAAGAACAGAGGGTGGTCTGGGCATGGGGGGGGTCTATGCCTATAATGCTAGTACTCTGAGAGGATGGCTTGAGCTCAGGAGTTTGAGACCAGCCTGAGCAAGAGGGAGACCCCCATCTCTACTACAAATATGAAAATCAGCCAGTTTTGGTGGTGCAAACCTGTAGTCCCACCTACTTGGGAGGCTGAGGCCGGAGGATCACTTGAACCCAGGGATTTGAGGTTGCTATGAACTATGATCATACCACTGCACTCTAACCTGGGAGACAGAGTAAGACCAGGTCTCAAACAAAACAAAAATCTCAGAAGGTGTGGGTCTGTGCCCACGTTCCCTCTCAGAGCAGGAAGGAGAGAAGACCCCAGGGAGAGAAGATTAACAGGAGAGTCCAGGTCAAGCACATGGGTTTGGGCAGCCCCCATATTCCTACCTGAGACCTACGGAATCAACAAAAAGCAGAACTATTCTATGTGTCTAAGGAAGGGTTGAAAGTAAGTATTAACTCCCAACCAACCTTTCAGATGGTAGGGGTTGGGGCCCCCAGCATTGGACACTGGGGGTGGGGGTGATGGTATGGCATGTCTCTGTATTGACAGTCAAAAACAGGGACAGTGAAGCCTCTTTGGCACAAATGAAGCCCCTGGAACAAAATAAAACCCCAGAGGAAATAGGGAAGTTTCTGTTACTGAAAAGCGGCATTGGAAAAGGTAATTAAACTAGGGTAGGACCTCCATGGTTGACCACCTCCTTCAGTTACCCTAATTTTCATAGACTGGACATGCACCACATGTTCATATCAGTACAGGAGGCCTAGGCGTGGCACCTGTAGCACAGTGGTTACGGCACCAGCCACATACACCAAGGCTGGAGGGTTCAAGTCTGGCCCCGACCAGCTAAACAACAATCACAACTGCAACAAGAACAAAAAAATAGCCGGGCATTGTGGTGGGCACCTGTGGTCCCAGTTACTTGGGAGGCTAAGGCAAGAGAATCACTTAAACCCAAGAGTTGGAGGATACTGTGAGCTGTGATGGCACGGCACTCCACCGAGGGTGACGTAAGAGACTCTGTCTCAAAAAAAAAGAAAAAGTGCAAAAGAGTTTGTAAAATCCCTCATTAAGATTTGAAAATAAAATACAGGAGGCCTAGTTCCTTAAGTTGACCACTTTTGTATGTCAACCAGTTTGTTACAGTTTCTTGGGTGGTTAACTAAGTTCTACTCCAAAGATAAATCAGAAAGAAAAATCTGTCTGTGGACACCTGAGTTTATGAATGGAGATTCATACCAGCTCCCAAACGTCATCTCCCCATAGCTCTGTGAAGTAGATATTACCCTCCCCATGGGGAAACTGAGGTTCAGGGGGCTGGAGTGACTTGCCCTGAGCCACAGGATTGGAACCAGGACTCTCTGAGCCCAGATCCATCTGCTTCCTGTTGCAACATATCCGAAGCGTCCTGGTTTCAAACCCAAGGCTGTGAGCTCCTCATTATCTGCCAACACAAACTGGACTCTATTTCTTGCCTTATCTGCCTCAGTTTCCCCAAAAGGGGACACAACCCACAAAAGTTATATGAAGATAAAAAACAATGGGACCACTTTGAGAATGGCTGTCACATACAAGATGTGGGAAGATTCAAGCGAGTGCCTTGAATGGATCATTGAGCTCAAAGCCATGTCCTGGGCCCCTTGGAGGTGCTGTCTGGGCCCGAGAGCAATAGAGTGGCCCTGCCAGGCCTGCTGTGAGGGGAAGGCAGTGAGGCTCACACTGATTACCAGGGAGTCAAACAGACATTGGGGCTGGGGATGAAGCGAATCCCACACCCGCTCGCTGTGTGTCCCTGGGAAGCGGTTTCCCTTTCTGATCCTTAGTCCCCCTCGTGTAACACGTGAGTGCCCACACCAACCACTCCTGACCAAGATGAGGTTCAAATATGAACAACCCCTGGCCCGTGGCAAATGCTGAATCAATGTGCATTTCTTCCTTCTCTTCTCACTTTGGCAAGAGCTGCTCTCCCTGGTCCAAGACCTCAGCCTTACAGCACCTCCGTTTTTCATCTGTTAAATGGATTCCAAAGGCCCAAGTGGTGGGGCCAAACACCTCATTACTTCACTTGGGAAGGGTAGAAGGAGGGTAAGGGTGAGACCAGGATGCAGCACAATCCCTCAAGCCTAGAGACATAGAAAGACTCCTCCAGGGTATAAAAGTGGGAAGCTCAAAAGCGTGGGATGCACAGATGTGGAAAAGCAAAATGGCATTTTGTATCTCGGCACAGTTGACTAAGGGAAAGGATCGGAGAGCGTATGTCTCACCCCAGCCAGTGGCGCATCTCTGGACATGGCACCTCACACTCTGAGCCTCAGTTTCCCCCTTGTAAAACAAAAGCAAGACGTGAGGATTTGTGAGATGCTACATGGGAAAAGCAGCACAGGCCTGGCATGCAGCAAGAGCTCAGCAAGAGTCAGCTGCCAACTTTGTCTCCACTGTGACCTCATCCAAAGAGCTTTGTTCTAACTCTGTCCCATCCTCGCCGTGTGGTTGGGCACTTGTCCTTACTGGGCCCTGGTTTCCTCCCTTGCAATGGAGGAGCGGTAATCCCCCCTTCCTAGGGTTTGCCCTGTCACGTGACCCTAATGTGGTAGGGGCCACCTGGGACTTGCGGACACACTAGACCTCAGGAAGTCCAATGCATTTTGACCCCTTCCGACACTTTGGGAGAAAAAGAACTGAACTAGCAGAGGAAGGGAGCCATGAGATGAGACTGAGGTCCCTTCCTCGCTGCCTCTTCCAATCTTCCAAACATAGTCTTCCAAGTCACCTGGGAGCATTGGTCCCCAACCTCAGGTCAACTCGTGAAATCATAAAAGTCTTGAGTAATACCCTATCTCAAGTTTTTCTCTGTTTAACTTGTCAACCAAATAGCTTAACTGTCCCACCTGCTAATATGATCAGCAATTATTTACTTTGGAGAGCCCTGAAAGACATCACCACATTGCAGAATCCTGAATTATCTAGAAACCCATCATCCAATCATAAGTTTCCTGATTCCCAGACTATAAAAGGGGCTGCCTACTTGGCAGAAGTGAGTAGGAGACAGAGGAGACCCAGACAGCCGCTGAGACCTCTGAGAGAAACCCAGGTGAGATCTACACGTCCCACAGCCCCTCTGCTACCCTTGGTGGCAGGGGTGGCAGGCTTCTTGCTGTGTGGGAAATCACCTACACTGACCGGCTGCACTTAGGATCACTCTCTGGGGGCCTTGCAAAAGAAACAGGACCAATGTCGGGGCTGTGGGGATGGCCATTCACTCTGCTTTCCTACAAGACCAGTAGCACCAGTGGTAGAAATGTGTGCTGCTCGTACCCTAAATCAAAATCGCTAAGCAAGAGTTGTAACTGAAGGTTACCAATATGGATAACCATAAACCTCCTAAAACTAATGTTGTACATTTTGACGCATTTTTCTGGAACTAGGGTCTTTAGCTTCATAGCATTCATAAAGTATCTGTTGCCCAAAAGAGATTCAGGGGCTCTGGTCTAAGTTACCCTAGGGAGGGCACAACTTGCTCTTTGAACCAAAAAAGACCTTTCAATTCCAACCAGCCACCACTAGGAAGGGGCTGTGGCTGAGTCCACCAGTTGATGGATCATGCCCAAAGCAGCCAGTTGTCTCCAAAGGGTAGATCCTAGCTCTGGTTTTGGACATTCAGGCCACATAGACCCGTGAGAGGATTAGTGACATCTGGGAGGCATCTGGTTCAAAAGGCAGCCAGACCTCAGGAGTTACCCCAGGATTCCACCCAGGGTGGATTGAGAAAGGTATAGAAAAGTTAGAATATATGTTTGCGTCTTAGGTAAGCTGCCTCCAGCTACAGGTCTCCATCATTTGTTGTGTGACCTTGGGAAAGTCACTACTTCTCTCAGGTCCCCTGGTTCTCTGTGTGCAGTGAAGACTTCAGATGGCCCCAGGGTTTTTACAACTTGGGTTTGCCTGAGATGACAGCTGTAGCGGTGCAATCTGATACTATGTGACTTGCGAGGGTGTCTTCATACCATCATGGCCTGAACCCAGGCCAGAGGACTTATAGGGATTGTGGCAAAGGATTCAGGTCATCAGGCACAAGCCCAGCTGGAGAGTAAATCTGACGGTCACTTAATTTAACAGAGGCCTCTGGTTCACGCAGCTCTGGCTTCTAATCCTCTCTCCACTGCGTACTTGTGGCCCTGGGGGAAGGCACCTATACTCACGGGCTCTCCGTTGCCTCACCTGTGCAATGCAGGAGATAAGTTCCCATGTCTTAGAGCTGGATGAAGATGAAATCAGCTCCCAAGTCCAAAGCTGTCAGCCGACTGCCTGGCATGCAGAAGTTCCTCAGCAGAGTTAGCTGTTACTAGTCACCTCGCAGTGTACTGGGGAGTAGAAACCCACCTCCCAAGGGCTGAGGGCAGGTGGCAAATAAAGTCCCTGTGACATTGTGCCAACCTGGACCCATCATTCTGTCCACAGATACCAAGAGAGAAGATGTTTCTAATGGGAGGCTTCCTGGTCTTCTGTGGGCTGTTGGCCCAGACTATGGGCCAACTTGGAGCCCTGCCCTTGCCCCTGGGCCAAGCCCTGCCCTTGCCCCTGGACCAGGCCCTGCCCTTACCCCTGGGCCAGGCCCTGCCCTTGCCCCTGGACCAGGCCCTGCCCTTACCCCTGGACCAGGCTTTGCTCTCAAGTCCCACAGATCTCGCTGGAAGCTTAACAAGTGGTGAGTGAGTCTGTGGCAGCCTCTTCCAGGAGAGTGTGTGAATCTATGACAGCCTCTTCCAGGAGAGAGAGAGAATGTGCATGTGTCTGTGTACGCACCCAACTGTGCAATGTGGGGAGGGCAGGGATAAATAGGGAAGAGGGTCTGAGCTTCTGGAATTCCCAGATGTGACCCCTAGAGACCTGATACCCATTTCCAGCCCTCAGCAGTGGCCTGCTCTCTGGGAATCTGTTGGGCATTCTGGAAAGTCTTCCACTCTTGAACATCCTGAAGGCTGGAGGAGGCACTTCCGGTAACCTGCTTGGGGGCCTGCTTGGAAAAGTGACTTCAGTGATCCCTGGCCTGAACAATATCATTGAGTGAGTTACCATAAAATAGGTACTTGGGCCCCACCAGGGAAGCCCAGTGGAAGATCTGCGCACCCCAGGCAGCAGCTCTGAAGACAGGCGGGTGGGGGTACCCTGAGGTGGAGCCAGCACTCAGTCCTGAGACCCAGCTTCAGGCTGGCGGGGGAGCCCAGCCCTCTTGCACAAGTAACTGCCCCAGTCCTGAGCATGTCCTGGGGCCCCAGCATCATCCGCAATCCTCAACAGAGTTTATAAATGGGAAAACTGAGGTACAGGGAGATACCTGTGCTCATACAGCCACAGCAACAGGACTCTAAATCAAACTCACCAAGTCCAAAACCAAGGCTTCCCCACTGAACTATGGTTACTTTGTTCTCCCCACTTGCGGAGTCCCTTAGAGTGGACAGCCTTGAATGTAAGCAAGAGCCTGAGTTGCCCTCAGCTATATCATCCATGTGACTGAGAGCGATGAACTGTCCATGGAAAGATCTAGCATGGGGTTTCCCATGAGACACTGGAGAGCTCTCTGAGCAAGAAGCTATAATGGAAAGCTTGATGCCCACAGGCTGGCAAATCCTGAGTCCCTGCGAGGGCTGGAGCAAAGCCATTTCCAAGATTCCTACCCCCACAGGCACTGGCTCCCTGACTTAGAGACAGACAGGCACACTTCTTGAGCTTGACTTCCAAACGTACCATGTACCTGCTGGATGACCTGGGACAAGACATTCTGTTTCTCTGTGATGGTTTCTCCATCCGTAAAAAGGCTACTCTGGTACCCACGGGGAAAGACTTTTGGGAAGACTGGAAAAGTGTACCTCCCTGGCTGGCTGAAAGAGGCGGCTTATCCCCACCCTTTCTGTGTTCTCCCCAACTTCCTGCTCCTCTATCTCCATGACAACATCAGTGACTGACCTGCCATTGAAGGCCATGGCAGGATGAACAATTCCTACCCACGAAACCCAAGGTTTTCTCCAGTTACCCATATATCATCCATCCATCCATTGACCAATCCACCCATCCACTCATCCACCCTTCCTTTCATCTAACCACCTACTCCTCCATCCATCCACCCACCCTCCCATCAATCTACAAAGTCAACCAAGAGGTAGTGGCCACTTTCTTTGTAAGGCTCTGAACTGGTATACAGGGTGAAAATGTAATCCAGACACAGGCTCTATCCTGGAACACCCCAGACCAGAGTGGAGGAAAGGGTGATTTGTGTTGGATCTGGTCCAGGGCAGAGACTAGTGTGTGATTTGGAACCCAAGTGTCTTTGGCTGCAATGCACACCTCCTCTCTCCCCATCCCAAGTGGGGAGCTCTACCTCTGGGATGAGTGAGGTTAGATTAAAGATGGTTTCTGGGTTCAGGGCCAAAGGAGCTAATGTTTCTCCCTCAATGTCACCTTCTGGACAGTATAAAGGTCACTGATCCCCAGCTTCTGGAACTTGGCCTTGTGCAGAGCCCCGATGGCCATCGTCTCTATGTCACCATTCCTCTCGGCCTGAAACTCCAAGTGAAAACGTGAGTGGATCCCAAAGCAGAGGGGAGGATGGCTCACCAAGGGAAACCCTGGTGACCATGGGGACCCAAAATGGGAGCGTTGGAGTCTGAGAGACCTGAGCCTGCAGCTCACCTACTGCTATGTTGAGCAACCTTGGTTTACTTGGGAAACTCACTTGACGTCTGTGAGCCTTGGTTTCTCCTACCGGAAAATGAGATAAGAATAACTGCAGGCAACATGGACTAAGGTGAATCTGGCATCCCTGACAAGGAGAGAAGTTCCCTCTGCCCTCTGGAATAGGGGAGAGCAAACACCAGTAGGGCCATTTCCTCTTCAGGCCCCTGGTCGGAAGTCTGTTGGAGCTGGCTGTGAAGCTAAACATCACTGTAGAAATCTTAGCTGTGAGAGATGAGCATGGGAAGGTCCACCTGGTCGTTGGTGACTGCACCCACTCTCCTGGCAGCCTGCAAATCTCCCTGCTTAACGGGTAAGGCCAGAAGGGTGGCTTTTCCTGCCCACAGACAGCAGGGTGGATGATGGATGGATGAATGGATGGAAAGATGGGACGGGGGAAAATGAATGAGTGAGAGGATGGAAGGGTGGGAAGATGAGAGGGAGGAAGAACCTATGATGAACCCAGGAACGAACAAATGGATTGATGAACAGCTGGACATAAGAATAGATAAGTGGATGGGTAAAGAGTCACTTATCCCTTCTTAGGCCAGGCTGACAAATTTGAGGGTAGATTTGGCAACAAGAAATCTGACTTTGGCCGGGCACCCAAAGCACAGTGGTTGAGGCACCAGCCACATACACCAAAGCTGGCAGGTTCGAACCCAGCCTGGGCCAGCTAAATAACAATGACAAATGCAACAAAAAATAGCCGGGCATTGTGGCAGGCACCTGTAGTCCCAGCTACTTGGGAGGCTGAGGCATGAGAATCCCTTGAGCCCAAGAATTTGAGGTTGCTGTGAGCTGTGACGCTATAGCACTCTCCTGAGGGCGACATAGTAAGACTCTATCTCAAAACAAAAAAAAAGAAAGAAAAGAAAAAGAAAAAACAGAAAAAGGAAATCTGACTTTAAGCCCCTCTTAGGACAAGGGAATGGGGAGAGATAAAGGGCTTCCTGTGTGAGCTTGAGAAGTGCTTCTCCAGTTTGGGTCTCAGCTTACTTACCTGCAATATGGAACTATGTAGGCAAAAAGCCTTTAAGCAGGTTGATTCTGTGAGTGTAAGTCTGAAGTCTTGGAGAGCTGTGAAGGAAAAAAGCCTGGCTAGAACTCCATAGTCGCTAGTAACCTAGCCATGTAGGAGGCAGGGCCTGCGGACAGGGGTCTGTAAGTCTCAGGAATTTCCTGACTCCTCCCTAGGAATGGATGACTGCCTCCAGATGGTCTGTTAAAGGTTAAGCATTGTATCTGCTTTCTCCTCCGGACTTCTGTTTTGCGGTTAGAATCCACCGAGATAATAAGTGTGAAAGGGGTAAGATAGATACGGAGCCTAACTAGGGTGCTTATTTCAGTTCCCCACTGCACGAGCAGACTGCACCTTACCTCCTATGCAGTATTGGTCCACATCTCAGCTGATGTTTACTGAACACATACATCATGCTGCACGTGTGTCATCTCGCTGCAGCCTCATGACAACTACATACTACGTTCTTCCATTTCTGGACTCTACAAGTCTCATTGACACAGCTGTGCCCCCGAGCTGTGTGTTTATTCTACACGTACCTGTGTGTGCTGCTGCGTAGAGTGTATCTGCCTTTGCATAGGCCCTTGGTGTTTGCCTGCACACAGGTGCGGATGGACAAGCCCTGGTTTCAGTTACTGAGTGTGGAGACTGTGGGATGCACAGTGCCCCACCTGAAGCTCCAAACCAACCCCACGCCTCTGCATCACCCCCACGACCTTTCTCTTTCAGAATTGGCTCCCTCCCCATTCAAGGCCTTATCGACAGCATCACAGGGGTCTACAATAAAGTCCTTCCTGAGCTGGTGCAAGGCAAGGTAAGTGAGCAAAAGAGGGGGTTCCTCTTATCCTGGGGTCTTAGAGCTTCTCATGCTGAAAGAGAGCCCTGGAACCAGCAGGTCAGAGCCCCCAGTTTGATGACTAAATTCCATCTGTCAATCTATCCATCTATTGTCCGGTGTTTCTTCTTTCCATCCTTCCAAATGCATCGGTTGGTTTCTGCTCTGTGCCAGGCCCTGGACCTCACCACACTGGAGCTGAAATGAATCAGCCCTTCCCTGAGACATTCCCTGTCCAGCCATCTATGGCCACACAAACAGTTCTCCAGCCTGTGCTTGTTGCCTCCTAGAAGCAGACATGCCACCCTATTTAGAATCAGAGGTGGTGCTGCAGAGTGGACTCTGGGCTTGATGTGTGATTTGGGGCACTACACCGCACCCCTCATGCCTCCAGTTTCTCCTGCCTAATGGGTGTGTGTGACCATTGCTTAGAATCAAACACTGTCAGACACAGAAAAATCATAGAAAATCTCCCCCAGAAGACTCTATCCTGGGGCTGCTCCTGCTCCCAGGGTCTCGCAGTTTGTCTGACTCCCCTCTCCGCCCTGTGTCAGGTGTGCTCTCTGGTCAATGCGGTTCTCAGCCAGTTGGACGTCACCCTGGTGCATGACACTGCTGGTAAGTAATGATTTCCAAGCCTTCTTTTCCCCTCTTGAGGAGCAGTGATTTCCCCCAAGGACTTTTATCCCTGCACACCGCAGGATAGCTAGGACTCTCTGGTCTCACTCTCCCTTTTGGAGTTTCTTTTTCCCCCTGAATTATCCAGATAATTTTAAGGTAGTTACCCCTCTACCCCCTCAGCACTGACACTGAGAAAAGCTGGGCTGGTTGGTAGAAGGAGGCCTGGCCCCCTCCAAGCCCCGCCTGGGAATGGCTGGGTCTCCAGAGCTCCCATTCCCTGGCCCCCACCTCAGGGAACACGAGGTCTCCCTGGACTCCTTTATATCAAGATCATAATGCTAGTTTATTTGTTTTATTTCCCAGACATGCTGATCCATGGACTAGAATTTGTCATCAAAGCCTAAGCCTTCTGGAAAGGGACCTGGCCTCTGCTGAGCTGGTGAGTGCTGCTCTCTAGGGTGTGGGGACTAGTTCTCCTCCTGGTGAAGGGCAGCAGGGGGCTTGGCACAATGACATCCAAAGAAAGAGACCAATATTCGCAGAGAGACACATAGGGATGCCCAGAGAAGTCCACAGAAAGGCTGATGGAGGTGGTGGAGAGATGCAGGTGGACCAGCACACAGCTACAAAGGGAAATACACAAGGTCATGGATACACACATACACACACACATGGTCACTGACCCAGAAGGACATGCTCTCACACCAGCACACTCACATGTGTGCTCATGGATGCAGACTCATCACACATGTGCACGCATAAATACACAGACACTCAAACACGTGCACAAGGAGCTCCCTGACCTGTCCTTGTAGCTGATACTAGTCCCCCAGCCCAGGGTCCTAGTGTCCCCCCCATCACCTGGAGGGCAGGTTTGATGATAGCCAATACCAGTAAGAGTACAAGACCAAGACTGGGGCCTTCCCCCAGTAGAACCATTCCTTGCTCCTCACTCATTCCCTCCTACCTAGCTCCCCAGTGCTCCCAGGAGGCTAGCCCTTGTGCTGGAAGATGACTTGGCTCCCTGCTCCCCGAGGAACCTGCTCCCCACCCTTCCCACCAGGCACAAGTACCATCCTGCGTCCCTCACTTAATAAAATGGCTTTCCTTCTGCACTGGGGGCTTTGTCATTCTTCACTACACTTGAGAGCTCCAAGGTTGGAAAGAGCCCTGGCCTGGGTGGTGGGGACCATAGATCAGAGTTTGGACCCTGCATTGTAAATAATGGTCTTGAGCAGGTCCGGGAGATGTTCGGATGAGTGCAGATTTTAGAATGCTTGCCCAGGGAGCCTCATGCTGGGAAGGGAGGGATGACAGGGGGTAAATGTCATGCTCCAAGCACAGATGATGACACAAAAGGTTGTCACCCCCAGAGTAGAGATGGCAGATGTGAGAGATGTTCAGTAGGTGGACCCAGAAGTGTAGGGGTAAGAGGGTGAGTGAGGCTCCCAGCCAGCTCTTCAGGTTGGGGAGCCTAAGGGCATTGGGATTTGGGGAGGATGAATTGATTTTAGCAAGATTATGCTTTTAGTTGTGGCCACTGTGTGTGGAAATGGCTGGGGGCCTGAATGAGATGTGCAGGAAGCTGATGGATACCTGAATCACCACCACCTCCCTTTCACTGACTCAAATCCAGTCATACTGATTATCTTTTTGGTTCTCTAAGCAAAACAAGGACAAAAATGGCCAGGAAGAAGTGCAGAAAAAAACTGGAGCTGAGTGTGAACTGCTAAAGGGCTTGAGAAATGTAGGCAGAGAGAAAAGGTCAGTAGAGGTATGAAGATTTCTGATGTCCTGGATGAGACTCATGTATTTTGCATGAAGAATCCTGATTTTAAGAACCAAGAAGAGGGCTTGGCGCCTGTGGCTCAATTGGCTAAGGCACCAGCCACGTAAACCTAAGGTGGCGGGTTCAAATCCCTAGCCTGGGCCCACCAAACAACAATGATGGCTGCAACCAAAAAATGGCCGGGTGTTGTGGTGGGCACCTGTGGTTCCAGCTACTTGGGAGGCGGAGGCAGGAGACTCGCTTGAGCCCAGGAGTTGGAGGTTGCTGTGAGCTGAGATGCCATGGC
>CAUYQV010194163.1:0-13353 GCA_963574575.1 Galagoides demidoff | reverse complement strand
TTGAAAGAATCATATGGTCTTTAATTTTCAATTTGTTTATGTGATGAATTACATTTATAGATTTATGTATGTTGAACAATCCTTGAGATCCTGGGATAAAACCCACTTGGTTGTGGTGTATAATTTGTTTGATGTGCTGCTGGATTCCGTTTGTTATGATTTTGTTAAATATTTTTATATCAATATTCATTAGTGATATTAGTATATAATTTTCTTTTCTTGTTGGGTCTTTTCCTGGTTTGGGTATCAAGGTGATGTTTGCTTCATAGAATGTGTTGGGTAGTATTCCATCTTTTTCTATATTTTGGAAAAAGTTGAGTAATATAGGTACTAGTTCCTCTTTAAAGGTTTGGTAGAACTCTGACGTGAAGCCAGCTGGTCCTGGGCTTTTCTTTTTAGGGAGATTTTGTATAGTTGATGCTATTTCAGAGCTTGATGTAGGTCTGTTCAACATTTCCACTGCATTCTGGCTAAGTCTTGGGAGATGATGTGCTTCTAAGTATTGGCCCATTTCCTTCAGATTGTCATATTTCTGGGAATAAACTTTCTTGTAATATTCATTAAGGATTTTTTGAATTTCTAAGGGGTCTGTTGTTATTTCATCTTTACCGTTTCTGATTGACAAGATTAGAGACTTTATTCTTTTTTTCTTGGTTAGGTTGGCCAAAGGTTTATCGATTTTGTTGATTTTTTCAAAAAACCAACTTTATGATTTGTTGACCTGTTCTATAATCCTTCTGTTTTCAATCTCATTTAATTCTGCTCTAATTTTGGTTATTTCTTTTCTTCTACTGGATTTGGGATTGGAATGTTCTTCCTTTTCCAGCTGCTTGAAATGTCCCATTAAGTTGTTAACTTCTCTCTTTCCGTTGTCTTGAGGAAGCTTCCAATGCTATAAATTTCCCTCTTAGGACTGCTTTTGCAGTATCCCTGAGGTTCTTATAACTCATATCTTCATTATCATTTTCTTCTCAAAATTTGGTAATTTCCTTCTTGATCTTGTCTCTGACCAATCTATCATTCAGCATAAGATTATTTAGCTTCCATGTTTTTGTACAAGTCTGCAGATTCTTGTTGTTGCTGAGTTTAACTTTTATTCCATGATGGTCCGAGAAGATGCATGGAATAATTTCTACCCCTTTAAATTTGCTGAGGTTAGATTTGTGGCCTAAGATGTGATTGATTTTGGAATATGTTCCATGTACTGATGAGAAAAATATGTATTCAGTTTTGTTAGGATGAAATGTTCTGTAGGTGTCTGATAAGTCCAGAGTTGAATAGTTAAATTTAAATCTAAGATTTCTTTCCTAAGCTTCTTATTGGAGGATCTATCCAACACTGCCAAAGGACTGTTAAAATCTCCAACTTTGAAGGAGCTATGGGAGATCAAGTTGCTCATGCCAGTTAGAGTCTCTTTTATAAATTGAAGTGTATTCTGGTTGGGTGCATAGATATTGATAATTGAGTTCTCATCATATTGAGTATTGCCCTTAACAAATATAAGGTAGCCATCTTTATCTTTGGTTACTTTTGTTGGTTTAAAACCTATTGTATCTGCGAATAAAATTGCAACATCAGCTTTTTTCTGCTTTCCAGTAGCCTGGAATATAGATGACCATTTCTTCACCCTGAGTCTATATTTGTCTTTTAATGTAAGATGAGATTCTTGTATACAACAGATGTCTGGTCTGAGTTTCTGTATCCAATCAGTCAATCTATGCCTCTTTAGAGGACAATTTAAGCCATTCACATTGATTGAAATTATTGAGAAGCCTGATAAAATTTTAGGCTTTGAGTTGTTCGAACGTCCAGTGGATGTTTTTCATCCTTCACCACTGTAGAAGTTGGAATTTGATCAAAAGTTTCTGAGTTAGTTTACTTTTGTGGAGGATTGCCCTGGTCATTATGGAGAATAGGTCTGAAAATATCTGGGAGAGCTGGTTTGGTTATCAGAAATTTCTCAACACATGGATGTCATTAAAGTATTTAATTTCTCCATCATAAATGAAACTCAGTTTAGCTTGATACAGAATCCTGGCTAAAAGTTATTTTGTTTTAAATGTTTTGTTTTAAAAGATTTCAGCAGAGAGATCTGTAGTTATTCTAATATTCTTCCCCTTGTAAGTTATGGTTTTCTTACATTTCACTTCTTTCAAGATTTTCTCCTTCATATTAACTTTAGTGAAGTTAATTATGATGTTTCTGGGGGATGTCTTATTTGGGTTGAGTCGTGCTGGGATTCTGAAGCTGTCTGCAGTCTGAATTTCAGGATCTCTTGACATATCTGGAAAGTTCTCTTTCATAATTTCATAAAGAAGAACCTCTGTGTTTTGTGAAGCAACTTTGTAGCCTTCAGGGATTCCTATGAGGCGAATATTAGTTTTCTTTGAATTATTCCAGAGCTTTCTGAGAGAATGATCCCTTTTTGCTTTCCATTTCTGATTCTCTTTGAATGTTCGGACATATTCAGAAGCTTTGTCTTCTAAGTGTGAGATCCTTTCTTCTGCCTCCTGCATTCTGTTACCAAGAGATTCTACTGTATTTTTCAGATCTTTGAGGGCTGCAATCTCTTGCCTTAATGTTTCAAAATCTTTGGTGGTTTTGTGTTTGAATTCTTTGAATTCTTGAGTGAACTTTTGGAATGCTCCTTGAATTTCTAGTTCTATCTTTGCCTCTATTCTGTTTATCTTATTTGCAATCCAGATTCTGAATTCAATTTCTGAAATCTCAGCCATTTGTTTATAAAGGACTTCTTCAGTTTCATCTGCCACATCCTTTCTTGGGGGTGGGGTTTGACCTACTCTGGTTATTCATATTACCAGCCACATCATTTCTTCGGGGGGTTGATCTACTCTGGTTATTCATATTACCAGAGCTTTTCTGCTGATTCTGCCCCATGATTATTTTACCCCATTTCACTTTTCCCCTTGAGGTTTTTCAAGGACCCATACAGTGTTATGGCCTGAGAGACTGGGGACCTGTTTGGTGTGGTGGGGCTAAGTGGCTCTGTCTTATTTTTAGCTGGTCTCTGTCCTACCCTAGTGATTCAGTTACTCTTGGTTGAAGTCTCTGCTGTGGAGAAATACCAGCAATTAAGTCACCCTGCCCCCCACAAACAACAATTGGGCAAGGAAAATCAAACTTTCCCTCAACCATACACCCAGGGTGCCCCTTTGAATAGTTCCTGGGTGGTCTGCCCGGTTTTAGGGGTCCAAATCAGTTGTCCCAGTCAGCACCAGTTTCCGGTGGAAGAATTCAAATGTCTCCGGCAGCTAGATAAAAGGGTCCTGCTCGCAGCACAGATATAACTTGCTCCAGTGCTCCATGAGGGCAAAGGGACCCACCCAGAAAATGGGGCAGTCTGGAAAGTTTAATACCTCATTCCCCACCTTGCACCCAGTCACTCGTAATCCCCCAGGTCTGTGACCCTATTCCCTCCAGTAGGCAACTGCTCCCAGGGTTTATGACTGCTAAAATCACCTGGAAATCTGCATCTGGTAGGGGGCCCTTGCATGTTCAAATTAGGCTGTGAAATTTCTCTCAATTCCAGTGCCTTGCCTTCTGTCCTGGCTAGATTCCTCTGCAAGTCAGAGGCTGCTAGAGCTGATGAGGAACTCAACCCTGGGCAGCAATTAGAGTTTACACTCAGTTGTCAATCCCCATCTCTGCCCACCCACTGCCTTTATCTCAGCATTCCCCTGAGGTTGAAGTGCTCACTGGGAAGTCTGAGTCCAGTCTGGCAGGGGAAGAATTTAGGCTTTGGAAGTTCTTGCCGCTCCAGCCTCACACCTGCTGTCCTGTCTAAATTCTTCTGCAAGTCAAAGGCTGCTAGAGCTGGTGAGGAATTCAGCTCTGTGAAGCAAGCTATTAGAGTTTACACGCAGGTGTCAATTCCAGCCTCTGCCCACTCACTGCCTTTGTCTCAGCTATACTCCCCTGAGGGCTGGGGCTAATGGTCTCTTTACTTACGAAAGTTACCAAGTCTGTTCTGCCTGTGGCTGCAGTCTGGAACTTCTAGTTGCCTAGAGAGATGGGGCTTGACTATCTGGAATTGTGTCAGATAGCAGCTCAGGATGCCACTGTTGCTGTATGGCTTCCTCTGAGCCAACTCTCCTCTCCTCACTCCTGTGCCACAGTCAGCACAGAGCATCACCAGCCCTTTCCCCCTCCACTTCTCTCAAGGAGATGCCCAAGAATCTGGACTCTGTAGATAACAAACCTCCAGACCTCAGGGTGGGTGGGTGGGGGGAATCCTTGGAGTTCAATGTTGCAGGTGGGGAATATATACAGTTTTATACAGTTTTACAGTTTTATGTCTGGCAGGAGGGTGCCATGGCACTCCAGCAGGTATAGGAGGTCCAGTTTTTAGGGAGTCTCTCCCATGGGATAGAGTGGAAGGATGTTTGAACTCTGCTCGATTGTTTGCATGGTGTAAACTATGAGCTCTTCTTGTGGGGGAGGGGACTGCCTTCTGCTTGGTGGTGGATTTTGTACCTTTTGATTGTATTTTGGGGGTCACAGCTCTCCTCAGGAAGGTTGAAGTGCACTCTTCAGTCATCTCTCTTGGCTCCGCTTCAAACCATCAGCTCCCTTGCTAAACTTCTATTCCTTAAGCCTCCTTCTGGACGGGAGCTTCTGTAAAAAGCTGGCTACAGTCTGCCATCTTCTGCACTTCTATCAGACAAAATAGATTTCAAGGCAAAAACTATTAAGTAAGATAAGAAAATGATTAATTGATGATAAAAGTGCCAATTTATCAAGAGGATATAATAATTCTGAATATGTGCACAACATTGAAGTATCCAGATATCTAAACAAATATATATTATCAGAACTAGAGAGATAGACCCCCAATATAATACTTCTTCAAGACTCAACACTGATTGTAAGTATGGGGCAGAACATCCAGACAGAAAAGCAACAAAGAAACACTGGACTTAATCTTTGTAATAGCCTAAATGACCAGTAGATATTTATAGATTGTTTCATCCAACAGCTTCCACTCAGCTAAGATCATTCTCAAGGGTGGAGCATATGTTAAATAACAAAACAAGTCTCAAAAAAATTTAGAAAAAAAGAAATAATACCCAAATTTTACTCCAGTGAAAATGGAATAAAGCTAAAAATCAAAAACAAAAAGAACGTCTGTAGCAGCCCGTATAGCCTATGGCTAGGAGGAGTGAGAGTTATAAGAAACACCTATATAGCTCAATAATGGAACTTCACCTTGGTGAAAAGGGCATGGAGAGGGATTTAGGTCTCCTAACAAGCATGAGAGCTCATGAGATGAGAGCATTGGTGAATTGGCAGTTTCTACACCTGTGGTGTTGGGAGGCATGAGATCAGCCTTATATTAGGCTGGAGAAGAAGGCAATAGGGAGTATGCACATTCTTTCATGGACCTGCTTACTCTGACTCTGTCTCCTCTCCTGCCTCTTCAGTCTCTCTGCCTGAAGATTACCAAGCTCTACTAAAGACTAAGATCTATCTATCTATTCTAAGACTGCTTTACTCTCTCTAAGACACTTTCTCTCTCTCCTGCTAAAGTAGATATCCCTCAGGCACCTATGAGAAATTGCTCCTGAGCAAGGTGACTTAGCAGTCCATGTCTGGAACCTAGTTAAGCCAGGCTTGAGACCTGGCCAGTCCCAGGCCCTGACAAACATTGGAAACTATATAAATACATGGATATTAAACAATATACTTCTCAATGACCAGTAGGTTAATGAAGACATTAAGAAGAATCGTTTTTTTTTTTTTTTTTTTTTAAGAGACAGAGTCTCACTTTGTCACTCTGGTAAAGTGCTGTGGCATTACAGCTCACAGCAACCTCCAGCTCTTGGGCTTAGGCTAGTCTCATGCCTCAGCCTCCAAAAATTTTAAAAATTATTAAAACAAGTGAAAACACAACTTATTAAAACCTAAGGCATAAAGTAAAAGCAGAAAAGGTTATGGAAATAAGTGCCTATCTCAAAAAAGCATAAAGTCTTTAGATAAACAGACTAATGATTCATCATATAATTATGCAATCATTAAAAACTATAGTAATCCTTACTGTTTGCATTCATTTACAACATAGCTTCATTAAAAAGTTCATTAAAAATTGGCAAAATTCAAAAGAAAACTATCTAGAAACAAAGTTGATAGTATTTAAACACTTTTCTTACTAATTAAAATAAGACAAAATTTCATAAAAACACAGAAATTCTGAAATCATACACCAACTTTACTTAATTGACGTAGAATAACGAATGTAGAATATTCTTTTCATTCCTACCAAACATGGAAAATAAATATGATGATAAAAAATGAGACAAATTGGAATATATTTCAAAGAATTTGAATTATACAGAGTGTATTCTGTAAACATAACTGAATTCAATTGGAAGTCAGTGCAAAAAGAACCCAAATAATGCATTCCAATTATGTGAGATTAAAGTTAAGCAATTCTAAATACGTTATAGAATAAAACATATTATTAAATAATTATACTTTAATAATAATGAAGATAGCAGATCAAAACTTTACACAAAAACATATTTTAAGTCTTATAAATAAAAATACTCATGCAAGAAGATCCAGGATTCCACCTTAAGATGAGCAAAGATCTCTAGAACAATTTGTACAGTATTCGTCTGGCTTCCTTAGTGTTAAATGTAAAATTCCTCATCTGCAAAGTGGTTTCTTAGCTTAAAATATTTTTTCTTTCCAGAACTACTTCCAATCACTACAATTTGAGATTACTTTTGTTTTTAATAAAAGTAGTACTCTTACATTTTCCTTTTCAGAGAGCTAAGATTCTTGTTTAAATCTAAGCTTTTTCATGCATTCTGACATTTCTCGATAAAATAAATGCTGAACTTCTTGGGAAAATATTATTCTTATTAAAAAAATTGTTTCAAAAATTTGATTTAAGAGCAGAAAAACAAAGGGGGAATGTTTCTAAATTTGAATTAAGTTAGTAACTCATAGCTACCATTCCTTGATATCCTATAGGTTTATACTTGTGTTTTAAGGCCTGTAGTTAACAGATACATAGAAGCCAAACATTTCCATGGGACACTGAGTGTGCAAAGCAGCCATGGTGTTAGCGCCAGGAGCTTGTGTGGCAATGGAAGGCCTTGATTGCCAGTTGCTTTGGCAGCAAGTTGAAACAATGCCTCAAGTCAGAGATCTGCATCCTCCACGTTAAGATCTGTCAATCTCAGAATTTGGCAGGTGCACTCAAAAAGCCCCTGATAAGGGATTAACTGGAGGTGCCAGGGATATATGGGAAGGGATTGGAGGTGGTTCTTATGCCACCTGTATTTCCATAGGATTCTTCCAGTGAGTGTAGGTAAAATGTGTCCTGAGAAACCCTAAAAGTCTATGGAAGGATTTTGTGACCAGGCCAAAGTTTAAATTTAGCAGAATGTCATGAGCTAGAAGAATATTTCTTATTAATATTCTTAGAACTTAATTTTGACTCTCTTGCTGTAGTGACTTGGAAACTGTGAAGTACTCCAGACCTCTAGCTGATGATTGGGGCCACAGAATCTCTTTTCAGGTCACAAGGACATAACTGTCCAGTTATATTCAAATCACTCTTCTTTACCCACAAGTAATCTAGCCACTTAGTCATTGACAGCTTAAGGTTAATGGAGATGCTTTTCTAAGAAATGAATGTTTCCCTAAAGTTTTATTATTTTTAAAATAGCATTCAATATACTTTTGCTAGAAGTCTAACATTGTTAATAAATAAGTCTAACAAGTCATATAAGTTTTTGAGGTTTCTTTCAAACAAACAAAAAAAATTTAGAAAAAGAAAATCAAAATATTTTAATAGAAAATATCTTAGAATTTTTTCAATATTTTTAGGGTAGCTAGAAAATTCATCCATTTCCAATCAGAATCTGAGTGACCTAACATTGATGACTTATATATAATACATGAAGAAAATCAGTGTCTGGATGTGTGGTTAGATCAATCTAATGGAAATCCTGAGCTGGTACATCATACTTACTTTTATGTTGCTTTGTTATAATTAACAACTTCCGTTTTCTATTTAGGTCATTGTACACATGATGGAAATGTTTGCTAAATAGTTTGACTACATATAACACATATTTGAATAATTTTAATGATTTTCTACCTTAAATTTTCAGATTGGCCATTTAATTAAGGAAATGTAGTACATACAAATATATTGAAATGTGTTCAAACCACAGATTATCCAACTATTATGTTCATATGCATCTGAAAAACAATCTTAATATCTGCCCCACTTTCAGATTTAAAAATTAGGAAATAGAATGGCTTAGTATCTTTAAAGTTGTTTCTGATGGTTAAACTCACCTAATATAAATTATGCAGAAATTAAGCAGCATGTTTATTTCAAACATTAGGGCCTTCCAAGAATACAGGAGCGAGATGCCAGGCTAATACATTCCCCAAGGCAATATATGAACAATTCCTCAGCAGTTATGCAAGAAAAAAGATGATGTATTCACATAAAGTCCAAAGGCTTTATTTCTGGACTTTGTATTGTCTTGCAATAATACCAAAACTTTTTGAAGTGCCTTCTATAAATTAAAAATAATGAGAGCCAAATTTATGGTATTCATATGGCTGCAAGAGAGGCTTTGCTATGTGTAAGTTCTCAATAGTTTTCCACATACATATTTTTCTCTCTTTCTACCTTTTTTGCAGACTTACATAAAATGTATGTTTGGAGTATTCCTTTAATTTTATGTGGCAGTTCTATAGCACTTCCAAAGAAAATGGTTCTGCTTTTTCCATTGTCCTCAGAAGTATTTCTGTCCTGAATAATCAGAGCTTACTTAATTCCTGAGATTTGTTACCTTCCTTCATGATTGCCAAAGTGATCTATCATAGCTCAGGTGTTTATTTCCCCTGGAACAGCTCCACTATAAAGGTATGGATTCTTATACTCCTCTGATCATAGCACTGCTTGCTGAACAAAAGTCTTTATTAATATTTATGTCTTATCCAGAGAAACCTTTTTTAAAAGGGGGTACAGCATTATAGTGAATAATCATTATCCACTGGGCAACATTATTATTCACATTCCTCGCCTCTGAAGTTTGAGCAAAGACTTAAAGTTTGCCTAATAGATGCAATGTTAGCCTGGAGGGGGATATTGACTTTGGACGTTTTATCAGCTTCTACATAAAACTCCCTCTCAAGTAAATCCTGTTTAACTGCTGAAATATAATTACATAAGATTTACTAATTTGGATTTGAGATTAATATTAAGAGGATCAGTTTTGTTCAGAGTTCAAGAACTTACAAGCATGCTGCACACCATAGGCTTTGTATTTTCCTAATAGCAAATTGTAGATTTTTTCACATATGAATTATTCCTGTACATTATATAGTTTTTGTCAGAGACAAGCCATTGTTTTGCTAGTCTTTGAACATCCTAATGAATTAGTAACTGTGGTATTGTAAATGGAAGATGTTTGCTTGAAGGTCAAGTGAACTGGGTTCTAATAAGTAGCTGTTTATCCTACGATAGGTCATTTCATCTCCTTGCTCTTTGTTTTTCTTGTCTGTTATTTTCACATTAAGTTTGGATTCTCCAATTGTTTTTTCCTTATCTAAAACACTCCTTTTGCTTTTTATCAATCAGTCACAAATAGGTAAGCAGAACAATTGATTAACAAATAGAAAGTGAGTCATTTCCTTCCATGGTATATGCAATCTCACATTGATACCCTCTGCATCAATGAGAACAGTATAATCATTGATACATCACCTCGTTATAAATACACACATAAGCCAATTCTAATTCATAAAGATAAAAATATGTTTAAATGCCTCAAAATTGCTATTTGGCTATCTGGAGGTGATACAGAAAGGAGCATTGGCCTCCTCTTCCACATTTTTATGGATAACCACACTACCACTGTGTGAAGTAAATGATATTGCATTTTGGTGGAAGGATAATTTATGTGAAACTTCAATATCATGGTGAGTTGAACTCTGTGAATCCATCACTTTTAAATGTATCCATCTGCTGAACCATATAAGGATAAAAAAGACACATGATAGGTACAGAGGAGAAGTAACATGAAACACAAGAAGAATTTGGGATCTCAGAAGTTCTAGAGGTGAGGTATTTGTAGCTCTCAGGAGAAAAAATCCAGAGTGTTAAGAGTTAACCATCAGCTCCCTAAGGTAAATGGAAGTTAGTGTCCTCGGGTGTCTGGGCTCTTAACTTGAGGGAAGGCATTTCAAGTGTCAATTTAAAATACTAATAGAAAGCCAGGGCAAAGGGCTATAAATGTTAATATCAAAGGAAAAATATTGTTGAGGGAAGAAAGTTGATCTTTTTAACAAATGCATTTTTCAATAAGCTTTATTGTAAAAGTTGAAGACAACGTGTCTATGTGGAAATGAATCACATCTCAACTGTGATTCATGATGTGGCATCTCACACATCATGATGATGTATCCAGGTTTCAGGTTTTTTGAAAGTGCATCCATTGAAATCATGACATAAAAGCAATCTCTCCTAAAAGTCACAGTGAGATTGCCTTTATCTCTAAAGCAGGAACTTGTAAGGCTTAAATAGTCTCATCCCTTTCCCATCATTTCTTGTGAACCAACATGAAAAGACTGGCAAGATAAAGAGAAAAAAATAAATTAAAACAAATAAGGATTAAATACAAATAGAGAACATACATTCTTAATTTAAAGCTGTGAGTGAGATTTTAGGGACTCTCTGAGACCTGAAAAAAATGCAAGTAATAAACCATTCTTGCCAAATATTTACACACAATTAAAAGGTGCAAGGGGAAATGAATTATGAGGCTAATTGGGAAATATGTAGCATGTTCCCATTTTTATATACAGAGTTTATGTACATGTGTACTCAATCTAAGTTAGGGGTTACTAATTAAATATACACACAGAGAAACAAAGCACATTTCTCTGATTAGTATCTTCAACATAAGCAGGAAATGTGAGAGTTAAAAGAGACTTTTGAGTGTATTCTTCCTAGGCTCCTTTCTAATGTATTCACCCCTTTACAAATGTATACACAGGTATGTGTGGGTTCAAATATATATCCAAAATTTCACAGCTCTTCACTATCTTTGCCTCTACTAACCTGGTCTAAGCCATGATCACCTTTCTCTGAGATCATTCAAGCAGCTTTCTCCATGAAATATTAATGTTATTCTCCTCCCAGAGAGAACCTTTTAAATTTTCATTTAGGTCACATGATTCCTCTTCTTATATTCCACAGTGACTTTTTGTTTTACTTGTAATAATACTCATGGACTTAGAACAATAATCCTTCACCCTATGTTTCAGATCTCATATGGTAATGTTTTCCTCTTCATTCAGAAACTCCAGCCACACTGCCCCCTGGGCTGTTATCCCATTACAATGAGCCTGCCTTGGCCCCAGGAAATTTGAACTTAACTTTCCAACTTTTTAAAGTATTCTTTCCCCAGATAATTCATATTCCTAAATTTCTTTTAGGTTTCTTCTCCAATCTCCTTTTATCTGAAAAGCCATTTTTATTCATCCTATAGAAAAAGACATCTACCTCTCTATCCTCATCCTGTGTCATTCTACTTGTAACACTGGTCCTCACCTACCATATTATTATGTATTTTGTCTTTGCTTATTTAATATCAAGGGCAAATGCCATATCTGTTGACCTCCATTTAATGATAGATTAGATATTCAACTGCTTCAGTAGTGAGATTAGTTTTGCTTAGGGAGAGCCCAGACTGTTGAACTAATTCACAGACTTTATCCCTTCTATAATGTAAGCTCTTTTAAAAGAACTATCACAAAAGCAATGGGAGGAATGAGCAGTAATGATCATTTATTTAAAGTGAAGACCAAGCAGTCCACCAGGCTAGTTGTTAAGTGCTTCCGCTGCCATGAATGATTTTTAGTAGGCATTTGCAGCAGACACAAAAAATACATCTTTTTCTCATTCCTATAAATCCACCCATATTCTTACTCTCTAATGTCATTTTATCAGATCTTCCAAGAACCCTGAACAAACATTAAGTCCTTTGTTACTGACAAGGCATTTTATGTATATTTTTAGCTCAGGCTAATTTTCCCTCTATACAACAAAATAACCAATTATATCATTCATAATTCAGAATATCCCTGAGCAGAGTTGTGGCACAATAGCAATCAATTTTCTTGCCTATCAGTGACATGGTGTGCCCTGGCCTACCCCTATATCATTAAGAGATGAATATTTTTAAACATTGTCATATAGAATCTCTGGCTTCATAGAATTTTCTGAGCTGACACCTGATTGAACTGAATTTGTATGTTTTATAACTCCTAAAAGATGTTAACAAGGCAATGATAATTTAAAAGGCATTGACAATTTTATCAAGATATAGAGCCAAGCAAATACAAAACTTCAATTATGTAATCCAAGGATATGCTTCTCCTCCTGTACTTTATCAAAACCCAGTGTATAATGACTATAATAAAAATTATCATAACCTCACTCCTCACAAGTGTTGGAATAATCTTTCTGTGTAACCAGTGAGGGAGAGTTCTGGAATACTCAGTGTCTGCTTTTTAAAATAACTCCTGTTACTAATAACTTAGCTTGTGTTCCCCCAAATGCATAGTTTAAAGCGAAATCTTGAACAGAACTATTTTATTAGATTATCCCAGAGACTAAGAGTAGAGGAGCAGAGAGAGTGAGATGAGGAAGAAGAAAAAGACAACATGAACAATAGTTATTAAAGTCATCATGTTAGGGTGAAAGAGAAGCAGGCCTAATTTAAGGTGACCAAATTTTAACATTGGTAAAGCGGGACACCATTGACATGAGGGGGGGGGGGTTGCTGACAACAATGCAAACTTTGATAAGCAGTTCTCGATAATCAGTTCTCAACATATATTTGTTATTATTAAAGTTTAACATTATAAAATTAACAAAAATAATATGAAACTCATATCCTGGTGAAATAGCCACATGGCAGCTGAAAACTGTATATTCCCTTCCTATTCTCCCTGGTTCCCTAGCTTGTCATGCATTCTTTCAAAAAATGGGGACTTTTTTGTAACGCAGGATGTGGGGCAAATTGTTAAAAATCAGGACTGTCCTACCAAAAGCAGGACGTCTGGTCACCTTACTGGGGGAGAGTGGGGTATTTGTTTGTTCCAGACAGTTTGGCTCCTTCTGAGCTAATTGTCCTTGCCTAGAAGCACGGGAGAGAGCCAGTCTCCTTCTGATACCGATTCCACCTGGGCGACCTTGCCCAGGAGGGGAGTAGGGAGTTTACATTAGTCTTTTCATTCCCATATGGAGTTATATTAACCTCTTCGTTCCCAAATAGAGTTCATTAACCTTTTCAA